>JZSA01003155.1:0-17340 GCA_000956155.1 Cotesia vestalis
AAAAAAAAAAAAAAAAAAAAAAATGAGAAAATTGTTACATTAGACATAACACAGTCTGTTTGAACATAACCGAATGCAGATATCACCTAAAAATAAATATCTATTTAAAGAACAAAATAAAATGAAAATGAGCACATATATTTCGATAGAGAAAAGAGAGGAAGGTCAAGGCGTGCTAGAAATTACCGGATGCTTCCAAGGAAAAATCTCTCGTTTACAAGCCACGCATTTGTTTGACCATGCCGCGCCCTTTATGATAATTTATAAATAAATAAATTAAGTGCATTGTAGTACGCTCGATTGGAGTAGTGGCAGACATTGAACGAATTCATTCATACACTGTTGATATAAATTTTAATCCGAGAAATATTCTAATTCGGAGTTTTAACACTGAATTAAATTTTTATTTAGCTGAAAAAAATTTTAGATTCAAAATTACTAACAAACAATTCAAACAATTTGTCTTAATTTATTAAATTAATTATATTTTTCTGAAAATTTGACTTTTTTGAACCTAATTTTTAAAACAATAATAACTATTTTTTTCTTATTATTAAAAAAAAAAAAATTTTTTTTCTCTGCTGAATTTTTTAGTATAAATAATGTTAAAAAAAAAATCTTCTCGGGGTAAGTTTCACTCGGGAGGGATAAAATCAATTAAAAATCATCTGCATTAACTCCGCGAATTTTTTTCAATGTATTATTTTATTTTTATTAAAAATCTGATAAATTAGGGACTAAAATCAACTCACATAAATATTTATCAATTAATTAATTTAATAAATTAAAATATAATTGATATTCTTAACTTAAAATTATTCTGACAGTAATTTTTATTATTTACATAATTAAAAATTTTCTTAACTAAAAAAATTTATAAATTATCTCAAAAATATTTAATTAAAAATGATCCACTGCAAAATTTTTCGTGAAAAATGCATGATAAATAAAAAACAAAAAATTGGAATGCACAAGTGTGAAGGTAAAGTAAAATCCAGAAGCGGGTTTGTTTGTACGAATGCGAACAAAATAAAAGGTAAATTCATTGGTTCTGTTACTCGTCTACTTTCTCCAGTGAAATGCCAACTGGTTGGCACTCGAAAGATTACCGTGTTGTGTACAGAGCTCCGTGTGGAGTAGCCGATTTATATGTGGCGGGTTAGTTGCTCGATACTAACAAACACACATATGTGCAGTATTAGAGATTCTAGATTCACATTGGGCCAATTAAGCCACTGTGGGGCAGCAGCTCGGGCTTTTCTACCAACTCTCAGTGTGGAAGTAGATGTATTGTAGAGAGTACTGGTGCTGGTACTAGTTTATGCTCTCCATTCTGTAACCCCCGGTAGCACTCGCTTTGTACTCGGATATTTCCCGGTTCCCACTAAGCAAAATCCCGGAAATCCTCGTTTCCCTGCATCTGCATCTCGAGATGTGGTTATAGGTATAAAGATCCGTGGATAATGGAAAGCTAGAGATACTCATGCTGCTGGCATCGACTTTTGCTTCGAATCGCCAGACTAAAATCTGCTAAATCGCTTATATTAGATAACCACGTTGCTTGGCTTTGTTTATTTTTTAGTTAAAAAAAAATATCAAAATTTTTGTGGCAGAAAATTTTATTTTTTCTTTTCTCATCATTTTTAAACGTCCTAACGGTGATCAATATTAAAAAATTGATAATAATTCTTTAAATAAAAAATTAAATTCTCTAAAAAAAGCTCCTTATAACTTTTTTATAAATCCAACATTTCACTCAGAAATTAATATTTTAAATTGAAAAAATTTTGGCTCGATTCTAAAAGCGTCTGATTTTTATAATTTTAGGTTTTCAAATGCTTATATCATCCAAACGATGATCAATATTAAAAAATTGATAAGAGTACTCAGTAAAAATTTCATTTGCTACAAAAAAGGTCTCTTATGATTTTTTTGTATGTTCAATATTTAACCCCGAAATTAAAAATTTTAATTTAAAAAATTTTGGCTCATTCCTAAAAATTCTAATTTCGTAAAAAATAATTTTAGAATTTCAAACGCTGATATTGCCCAAACGATGATCAATATTGAAAAATTTATAAAAATACTTTCGACAGAGAATTAAATTTTCTACTAAAAAGGTCGTTACAACTTTTTCATAAATCCAAAATTTAACTCAGAAATTACAAATTTAAATTTAGAAAATTTTTGCTCGATTTATTTATCAATAATTTGTTAAAAATGATTCGGAAAAATATATTTAATAAAAAAAACTATTTGTAAAGCCCAAAAATCATAACAATGACTCAGAATTTTCTGAAAAAATTGATTAATTCATATGTAAATACAAATGAGAATAAAAACATTAAATTCTAACCGGAAAATAAAGTAATTATTTCTCTGAACTCAGGCTGAAAAAAAAAATTTAATAAAATAAATTCTCAGGAAATAAAAATTCTATGAAATAATTTATTATTTATTAAAAAAAAAAAGAAATTCATGACCATTAAAATCAGATAGTACAAAGTTAACAAGAATCTGTGTCCGGATAACTCTAACACGCGTAATTAGAATTAGAATTATAATATCATTATTAAGTTTATTGGCTCTGGCATTTAGTTATCGGGGATCGAGGATGAACAAGTCCTGCGTCCGAGTGATATACCAATGTGGTTACAGGTTTATAGCGACATACATACACAGATGTAGATATAAATATAGATATAGATATGAATAATAGATAATAGATACGGTTGTCCTGCGACGAGCATATAATATTGAAAGTTGAATTTAACAGAGCCTCGTTAATATCGACCATGCTCGGGTACAATTGAACGGTAGTTTGCTCAGAGATTGTTCCCGTTTATTCCATCGTTAACAGGATTCCAAATAGCTTCTCGCCTTCTTTACTATTATTTTTCCACCTGTTCCTATCAACAACTATTATTCAACTAATCCGCGTGTTTCTGTTTTATCAGTGGTAGTAATTGTTGTGAGAATGAGAATAATTGGTAATTGGGTTGTTGGATTCCAATGAAAATATTCCTACAGTATAAATATGAATGTATGTGTAGTTATTGGGAGAGTGGATTCATTTTATATTAAGTATAATGTATAACTAAGGATCGCACTAGCCTAGATTGTTGCTCGAGCTCTATGTTGAGGATTACAGTAAGAGTTGAGGGCATATTTCTACAAATCTCAACGATTGAGGTTACTCGGTTGCTGGTTAGGTTAAGAACACCAATAGTAATAGTACTAAGCGGGTCATATTATTATTATTATTATTATTATTACAAAAAATGTCACCAAAAAAAAAATAATAGCTAAAGTGAGAATGTAATAATCATTTAAATTCACTTAGGAGCTTAATAATTGAATAATTAAAACCAAATGTTTAAGCACTACTCGATAAGAAACATCTCGAGTGAAACTTGAAATTTAAACAGGAGCATTATCTAAAATGCATACCACTGTATATTATATTCTTATTTCATCTATATCTCTAACACTATTACTATTACAATGAGAGAGTGTATTAGCCATCCCAGTTCCCAGTTTGTAGTTCCCAGTAGATTAGCTTGCCCTATTTACATCCAAGGGTAAGGTCCAAATTGATACGGTGACGTGCCAAAGACAAAGTCAGGAAGCGACAGCGTGAGGAATTGGAAAGGGACAAAACATATATAGATATATAGACATATATATATATATAAAAAAAATATATTAATTTATTATTTAATATTTCCACGTCATGCATTAAATTTTTCAATGATCAAAATTACAATACTATGTATCTGCATAACTTTACTTTAATTAGAAGTTGGAAAAAATGAAAAAGAAATTTTTTTGGAAATTCAAAAATTCATATTTTTGAAAAAAATAAAAACACCTTTCTAAAAAGTTCAGGATCTTTTAAGATCAATACTAAGTATTTAACAGAAAAAAATTGAGCCAAAATTTTAACTACGATCTTCATTTTTAACGATTTTGAAAAATTCAAAATTTGACATTTTTCAAAATTTTTTTCCAAAACATTTTTTTTTTTCAAGAGCTCTAAGTGTTATTCTTATTCATTAACTTTCTTCAAATTTTTCACTACCAATATTATTATTATTATTATTATTATTATTATTATTACAAAAAATGTCACCAAAAAAAAAATAATAGCTAAAGTGAGAATGTAATAATCATTTAAATTCACTTAGGAGCTTAATAATTGAATAATTAAAACCAAATGTTTAAGCACTACTCGATAAGAAACATCTCGAGTGAAACTTGAAATTTAAACAGGAGCATTATCTAAAATGCATACCACTGTATATTATATTCTTATTTCATCTATATCTCTAACACTATTACTATTACAATGAGAGAGTGTATTAGCCATCCCAGTTCCCAGTTTGTAGTTCCCAGTAGATTAGCTTGCCCTATTTACATCCAAGGGTAAGGTCCAAATTGATACGGTGACGTGCCAAAGACAAAGTCAGGAAGCGACAGCGTGAGGAATTGGAAAGGGACAAAACATATATAGATATATAGACATATATATATATATAACAACATACACCCCCACATAGCAGCGAGCGTCAAAATCGATTGGCAGTCTCATGACCAGACCGCGTTCGTTACCAGGGCACTATAACTACTATATATTACAGACTACTACAACAGTGATCGATTGCCGCAGCACACTCCAATTATAAATTGGATAATTCGATTCGATCAATCTCACAACTGATGGCATATACGACAGCGAACCGGCGCCAAATGTCAACCTCTCTCTCTATCTTTATTTTAATTTTTTCTCTCCGCTATCCGTTCTTTGGAAGTTGATTTTTTGTTAATTTTATTCGTATCGTTTATTCGCACTTTAATTGTGTGATGCTTTTTATCTTTGATTCGGATGATAATGTCTGTATGTTTTACACAGAAAAAAAAATTTACTTGAATTAAGAACACTGATAGAAAGATTTATTAACTATTAGTAATTGAAGAAAATTATTTGATTTGCTAAATTTTAATAAATATTTTTTAACATTCAATAAATATTTATTTGAGAGGAAAATACAGTTATTAATAGTTAAAAAATATTTATTAAGCTCATCGCGATGTTACACTCATCGAGACCTTTCATTTAAGTACCCACATCATTTTTTCATATATTTATATATATTATATATATAAATATATGAAAAATATATCAAAATGCATGTGGGTACTCCAATGAAAGCTTTTGATGAGTGTAACATCGGGATGAGCTTAGATCTTTATAAACGTCAATAGTTAAAAAAATACAGTGCAACTTAACAAATCATTAATCATATTACATCATATTTATTAACACTTAATAAATTAATTATTAATAAAGCTTATTAAATAAAAAAAAAAATTCTTCTATCAGTGTAAATAATTTCGAAGAACTTCATCTTCTTGAATTGAGTAGAAAAATTCTTAATCTAATAAATTTTTCTTGGGTTTAGTAAATTTTATTTGATTCAAGCTAATTTTTATTCAATGTATATTTGTTCAAATTTGATTTAGAGTTATTTCAGTAGAAAGCTTTTATTTTCTTGGGGTTTGTATGAAACAGATTCACAGATCGACCTCGAGGATGGCAATGAGGCCGATTCACCGATTTACCTTGTTCTCTTGCGGAGGAGTTCTCGAGGTGACACTCTTTAAGGCGGATATCAAATACAAACGCAAACGGTAGCCGGTTGTCGAGTTCTCGGGTACTCGTTGTCAGGAGTCAAGGACCCTGGACTTAAACACGACCTCCGGCGTACGTGTCTTGGGTTGTCAATATATTTATATCATTTTCAATTTAATTGAATTATATTATAATTTAATTTATCTTTTTTAGAGTGCTTAGTAATTATTTTTAACTATTTTGGATTTTATCTCATTTAAAAAAAAAAATTATTTCAGGAGAATTTTAAAATTTTTATTGTAAAAAATATTTTTGATTAATTAATTTTTAATATTACAAACTTTGAATTTAAAATATTGAAAATTTTTCACATTTAAAACTCCAAAAAAAAAAATTACAGTAATGTTAAAAAATGAATCAATCGAGTTCAAATTTTTAATTTAATTTTTATTTTTTTTTTAATTAATATTGAAAAAAAAAATAGTAATATCTCTTATATGACTTGTAATATTATTTTTGACATTGTAAAAAAACTTTACTTGTGTAATTAGATACTCAAGTTACCATAAGTAGTCGCAAATATCGCTAATTAGTTTTTATTAAAATTAAAACTTTCAGTTAAATACAAAATGATAATTTGCGATGGTTATTTACTTTCAGTGTTTTAATGAAACCGGTTTTGGCAGAAAAAATTTTTAAGTTATATTAACTTAAAATTTTTCGCTGTTTCTTTATTATTTTTAGGCATTTAATATTTTTATTGATGTTCGTTCATACAATTAGCAGCCTAATTAGTTTCCGCGAAATGCATTATGCATGAATTTTTATATACGATGTAAATTATAAGCGTATTTTTATTTAATTTTCGGCTTTGAAGTAAAAATTGTATAAGCTATTGAATTCGCGTAAAAAGTCACTTAACAAAAAATTTGTCTTTAAATATTTTCAACGATTGTTTTACTTTGAAAAAAAAAAAATAAATGATGTGAAAAATTAATTTTTTCACTATTTAATAATTATTTTTGAACATCAAATTTTTAATTGAAATTATTTTTAATTTTTTATCACGAAAAAAATTATATTTTTAATTTAAAATTTTTTTCTGGCTGCAAAATTAATTTTTTTATTAGTACAAAATAACTTTCATCTAATTTAATTTTCCAATTAAAAATCCAACATAAAAATAGAAAAAATATAAATACAGAATTGACTGTGTCATCCGCGTTAATAAATCGGTAGCGGCAATTATCTCCAGCAAGCGGTTGATTTAGCACTTTCTATATCATCCCTACATATACTACCATTGATTATACATACACTGTATACACATATATGCCAGCGATTCGACCTCTTTTTCGCGAAAAAATTCGCGCGACTGGACACGACATGCACATCGATACACTCGCAATTATGAATGCGCTTTTGACGCAATATTACATTGTGAAAATGTGCAAAAATTTAAATTAAACTTTAAAACTTTAAAACCTTTGATCATTCTCTATAAAATACACTAAATAAAAAGTATTACAACTGAGGATTAAAAATAACAGAGTGAAAATGGGCTGTCTTACATTACCGCAACAGTAATACAAAAGTTAAGACGGAAGCGAAAACGGGACCCGATGCGGTTAGAAGTCATCGTGAGCAATGGAATTAAAAGAAAGCACTGCACATCACATGCGTTTGTTCGCTTTATTCTGAGTCTTGAGTATGGTTGTTGCATTGGTACAATACTACTAAGATACTAAGATACTAAGATACTACGATACAGTAGAAACAACAAAATAAACTTAAGTGAAATTAAATGAAAGGAACAAGACAAGAAAGATTAAATAAAGAAAAATATATGTACTTGTTTGGACGGTCATAAGGATTTATTACCTTTCAAATACTTGTTTTTTTATTTAATAATAATAATAATAATAATAATAATAATAATAATAATAATAATAATAATAATAATAATAATAATAATAATAATAATAATAATAATAATGTTATTGTTGTTATTGTTAATAATAATAATAATAATAATAATAATAATAATAATAACAGCCTAAACATTCTGAGATTTTAGCTACACAGGAAAAAAAATTTTTTGACTGGAAAAAAAAATTCTTGGCTAAAGAAAATTTTCAGGTGCTTAAAGGACGACCAAAATTGTGTTAAACGAAATAAAAATTTTTCTTGAAATTTTATTCTTGGTGGAATTAATTTTTTCTTTATTCAAATTATCATAAATACTTGATAAAATAAATTTTTATATTTGATCAAGATTTTTAGATACTTTAGGAAAACAACGCCACCTTTTTCAGCTGAAAAAAAAATTTTCTTACCTTGTAAAAATTTTTCTCTTGAATATTTGATACCCATTTTATATTATTTTAGCGTGAAATTATACATATTGAATGAAAAAAAAAAATGATTCAATATTATTTGATCTTCCCATTTGACATGTTAATCAATGAAAATTTTCTTTTATCGAGATATTAAATTTTTTAGAGCAATAAAAAAATTTTTTTTTATAATTTATTAATTCAAAAAATTTTTTTATAATTTATTAATTCCTAAAAATGATAACCCGATTACTTACCCTTACAATTGTACATTAAATTTAATGTATAAAAACATTTATCAGTAATACAATATTTTCACAGAGTCTTTTAGCAAAGAAAAGCATACCAAGGCATCCTTAGATCCGTTAAAAGCATCCAACCGTTCAGATAGTTGATCTCTTTTTACCAGCTGAAGCTAAAGCCAAAGCATAAGAGTCTAAGTTGACCGAGTTGAGTAAAGTCCATCGAGCCGTTACAGTTCCACTCATGCTCTCTGTTATGTTTTCTCATATACAATCCACATATCTCTTTAAAAAGAGCCCGTTGACATCCCTCCTAGCGTCTAATAACCTCTTAAAACCCACCCCGGATTTTTATTCCAAACAACAAATAATAAATAACAGCCAAAGCTCAATTCCAAAACAAACTATCAATCAGCGTATAATCCGCTGTACTAATAAAAGTTATCCTTTCATTCCTTTTTATTTAATTTTTGATAAAATATTTTTATTGCTAGCCCTCTTTTTTTATTGTCGCCTATCTTGGGCCTTTTTTACAAAACCACCGTCTCTTTTCAACCGCGAATACGGACAGTGGAACGAACGGCCCACGTGCCCGCGAACTATCGCGGGCAACGGCCTTTGCCTTTCCTCTGTCTCAGTCTTTACTATAACTACGTACTATTGTACAAAGTATGTATCAACTTTTCTTGTACTAAGCTCCTCTTACTCCTCAATATAAGACGCTATAGATAATGTTGATGGTGTGGATGCCTACTCGGTTTACTTACACCGTCTTATCCGAAACAAGCGGTGAGATTAAGGGATTATTTATATCCACTTCAAAGGCCAATAGAAAGGGATTTTTTGATTGATTAATCTGAAAATTTATAATGTGGTAAAGACAGTCATATTTCTTTTTATTTAAAACACAAAAAAGAAAAATCTGGAAATTAATTAATTAATTAAATTAAATTTGAGGAAAAAATTTTTTTTTTGCTTAATTTAATTTTATTTGATTCAAAAATTTTCCGCCTTGAAACTCTTCAATAATTTTAATTCAGAACAAGCATAGTTGACATTTGTCAAAAGTAGGTTCTGTTCTGTTGTTCCAGTACGGCCTGTAAGGCTTGTAGGACCAGGACTAGAATTAGTCGAATGAGAATAGAGAGTAGAGAATAGGGAAACTTGATTAGAACAAACAAACTTTTCATTACACGGTTCAAAGGTGAAACGTAAATTTACTCGAGGATTTCGGCACGAGTTTCAATTATTTGCGCTTTAATTTGTCTGCGAATGGTCATCACTTAATTTATAAACTTTGTTTGACGTCAGCGGAAATTTATAATTTGCTCACTCGTTCGATGATTAGAGGATTAGCTAATTTTTCTTAATTCTGTCAAAAATTTATTTTGGAATATATTCAAAAAATATTTTTTTTTGGATTTTTAACAAAGAAACATTTTTTTATAAAATAAAAATTTTATAAATTTTTTTTTTTTTATAAAAATTCAAAATAATAATAACTATTAACATTTTTAAAAATATAAGCTCATCTCAATGTTACACTCATCAGAAGCTTTCATTTGAGTACCCACATGCATTTTGATATATTTTTATATATAAATATATATAATATATATAAAATATATGAAAAATTGATGTGGGTACTCAAATGAAGGGTCTTGATGAGTGTAATATCGAGGTGAGCTTATATTTTAAAAAATGTCAGTAGTTCGCAAGATATAAAGTCGTTTTTTAACCATGTTAAATTGCACTGTACTTTCTAAAATATTGACGTTTTTAAAGATATAAACTCATCCCGATGTTTCACTTATCAAGAGCTTTCATTTGAATACCCACATGCATTTTGATACATTTTTCATATATTCATATATATAATATATATAAATATATGAAAAATTTATGTGGGTACTCAAATAAAAGATCTCAATGAGTGTAATATCGGAGTGAGCTCATATCTTTAAAAATGTCGATAGTTCTCAAGATACGAGGTCATTTCTTAATTATGTGTCAAATCAAGACCTTTGCAATGACACTAAATTTCATAAAAAATACCGATTTTATCTTATGACTCTCCTAGACACAATTTTTATAATTCTCTTAATAATATAAACAATAATGATCAAAAATTGTACTTTAATTGACTTACGAATTAATTCCGTATCAATTACCCCAGCGTTAATTAAATCCTCAGCACAATATTAATTATAATATGTAAGCTTGATAAGTCAAGCTTAACACAATAAACTCCCCTAAATATCAATAGTCAGCCGTAATACCAGCCCGAATGTTAAATGTTTACGGTGGACAACTAAACACACATCGACATTATTTAATGTCAGTCAACGAGGACGAGATTCGGTGTTATTGCTCTTGAATAATGCTTTGTCTAATTACCAAACAAACATACTTAACATGCCGACTGTTTGTCCCTAAATTAATAATAATACCCGCGATAAATCCGTGTAATTGATGACCAAGTTAATAATGATTATTAAAATTTGATTGCAGGTTACTACCAACCAGCAGGTCCGCTAATTCAGCATCCACCCACGTTGCCGCCGATAAAGGGCCCGCCACCGGAACCGACGCCCACGCCGCCTCAAAATTCCGAGAGCTCGGACGACCTGGTGGCTACCTCGACGACTTCCGGTGGCACTAACAGCACAGGTAATTCCTCCTGGCGTTCGTATCGCAAACCGGAGTCAAGAATTCCGGGCTCAGCGATTCCATCCACATCGATTGTCCCCAGTGAGCATTTTTTTTATTTTATTTATAAAAAGCCTACTTCGACTTCTTTCTTATTTTTTTTTTTTTTTTTTTTTTTTTTTTTTTTTTAATTCAAATCGCTTACACAGTAAAACATTTTTCATTTTTACCTCAAAAAAATTTTTTTTTTAATTTTTAACACTTTTTTGTCTTGATTTAGGAAAATCAATATTTAATACAAAATTTTTATATTATTAAAGTTAGCCGATATTTTTATTTTCTTTAAATTGTTAAATACGAACTAAAAAAAATTTTTTAAGAATTATACTTAGTTTTTCAAGTTATTTACACAAAAATTTTTTTCTTATAATTTTTCAAAAAAATAAACTACAAAAATTTTCAGATGGCTAATCTTAATTTTAATATTTTTTTTTTTTTTATGTATCATTTGTGCACGATTTGAAAGCATGTTTTTGAAATTACAATTATTTGGATAAAAAATCAAATATTAAAATAGAAAAATTGTATTTTTTTTTTTTAATATGTTCAAAAATTATTTAAAAATAATTTATAGTTAATTTATGAATAATTGCGGTTGTATGCTAAAGGAATTTCAAATTTAATAATTAAAAAAATTTTTAAACTTAAAATTATAAATTGATAAATATTGGGAGTGATTAAAAAAATTTATAAAATTTTTATCAATTAAAAAAAACTAAAATTTTTGTAAATATAACAGCAATAATTAAATTTTCTATTATTTTTTATATAATACGATTATTTTTAAATCAAATTAATGATTATTATCATTTAATTTATAAACATCTGATAAATTAGAGACTAATATATACTTACATAAATATTTAATAAATAATTCATAAAGTAAATTGAAATATTACTCTATCATTAAATTAAAAATTTTCTTCACAGTAATTTTTATTATTTACATAATAATTATCACAAAAATTTTTCTAAAATTAAAATCATGGAGAAAATTAATAACTTACGATAATTATCTTGAAAATATTTTATTAAAAGTTACTTCTTGGATTATTCAACAAACAATTATAAATAATAATTAAATTTTTAGCTGTATAATTAAATAAAAATGGACAAGAGAAAAAATTAAAAAAATAAATTACAAAGTAATGAATTATAACTTGTAATTAACTACCTATAATTATTAACAGACAGTACTACAGCTATCCAGAAGCAGGAGGAGGTGGAGGAGCAGGTGGAGCAAGTAGTGGCGCCCCAGGAGTCGTAGAATATCAACCTCCTCCGCCTCCTGGCGAGTACTCGATTCCGCCTTATTATGCTGGATATCCTCCGCCGCCAGCACCGCCACCACCACCACCTAATCCCGCTTATCTTCACGCTCAAGGTCGACCTATTGTAGATCGTAAGTTTTCAAAATTTTATTTATAAAAAAATGTTTTTCTTAATAATTATAAAATAAAAATAAATTAATTAATTACAGACGCAGCCTTTCAAGGTTGTCCGTGCCCGATGCAATCGTGTCCAAAAAACGTGGATACTGGGCCCCTTATTGGTAATGGTAAGGGGGCGCCAGTGGCATCGGGGCCCGGTCTGTCATTGCCACCCAGTGCTTTAGTAGGGCCCCCCTCGCCCGCGAGGGGATTAGCCGGGTTAGCGCCTCCTCACGGCGCTAATGCCTGGGACACGGATCGCGTCCAAATTAACACTCATCATCGTAACATTAATAATAATAATACTAATAATAATAATAATAATCATAATAATAATAATAATATTAATAATAATACTAATAACAACAATAATAATAATGATAATAATATTGCTAATAATAATAATAATAACAATAATAATAATATTGATAATATCGCTAGTACTACTACTTCTAATAATAATAATAGTAATAATAATAATAATAATGATAATAATAGTAAAGCTAATACTACTAACACCCAGAACCAGAATCAGCAGCTTCCTTCATCAACTACCCACACCAACGATTGTCACGCTAAGGTACGATCCAAACTTAACATAAAATATAAATATACATACAGTAGAATTTTTTTAACTTAATTTTTTTATTTTTCTAATTTTTTGTGATTTAAAAAAAAAATATCAAATAGAAAGTTATTAATTTTGAGTAAAATTTTAGTGAAAAATATTTAAAAAAAGAAATTTTTTTATGTATTAAAATTGATAATTTAACATGGAAAAAAATTTTTGGAAATTTGAGGTAAAAAATTAAAAAAATTTGAATTTTTTTACTTTAAAAATTACTTAATTTTTTCAAAAATTGATAGAAAAAATAAAGGATGAAAAATGTCAAATTTTCAATTTTTTAAAATGTATTTTTCAATTAAAAATAATTTTTCACTTAATTTTAAACAAAACTTTCTATTCAAAATTATTTAATAAGCTATCCAATTTTTTACAAAAAAAAAAATCCTTGATAAGTAATTTATTATTAATTAAAAAAATTCCAAAGTTAAAAAAGTAAATAGTAAAATTTGAACAAGACCGACTTTTTTTAACACACTTAGAATTTAAAAAAATAAACAAACTTCATTACTTCAAAGTTTTAACTTTAAAAACTTCTAAAACTTGAACCTTCAAACTTATTTTTAAATAACTTCTACTGTATAAAAAATTACCAATTAAATTGTCTAATTAATAGATGAATAATAAATTGATCCATTAATTTGCAGGAAGATCAAAACGGTCCAAACAAACTCGCTAAATGCGCATGTGAAAAGCTAGCGTGCACGTCAACCTGTGAAGTAAAAATCGAGACACTTTCCCCAGCAGAAGCTTCAGTCCCATCACCGTCTTTGGTCGCGCAATCTCCACCATCTCTTCAACAGCCGCCAGCTCTATCTCTCCAAAAACTGGCCCCCATATCCCCGGAAAGCATGCGAACATTCAAAACCGAGAACAACAACGTAAAGTGCGAGTCCTGCAGCGTGGGAATCGTCAGCGACAGCAGCGCTTTATCCTGCGTGTCAAATTGCAACGTAAAGTGCGAGCAGCAGGACGACTACAAGTGCGGGATAATAAAGTGCGAGCAGTGTCTAAAAGAGGACCGAGAGATGGCGATTCTGGAGATCGACAAGGACTCGGGGATCCTGATGATCGACGACAAGCTGGACGCCGCGGAAGCGGAGGTCAAGGAAGAGATAAGCGACGTTGTTGTGGTTAATATCGACAGCGAGGGCTGGACCAAGCCCGATTACGAAGACACCGTCACGGAGACAATCGAGGACGACACTGACAACAAATCCGAGTCCGATATTACCCGCAGAGAGATATTAATTTCCTCAAAGTGTCAGAAAGTGACCAAGAGGAAGATGTCGCTGGACAGTTTGAGTTTGAGTCCCAAAAAAATAAAACTGGACAAACGGACCTTGTCTGTCGGCTCTGGGCGCGATATTAATGACCACAGAGTTCCGAACCCGATGAATGAAGAGTATCTTGTTAATAGAACTCATTTTGTTGATTCTGGAGACCTCGCGGGAGAAATTGGGAAAGATCCGGCGGAAATTGGCTCCTTGGAGGCCAAGAAGAAGGTCAAGAAGGAAAATTTTAAAAGAAAAGCTGAGGAAGGTAATATTGCTGAGAGTAATAGCAAGCGAGCTAAGAAGTCTATGAGCAACGGAATCACTTGTCCGGTTAAGACCGCCTCGGCGATGAGTATTATGGAAACCATCAACAATGTGATTCAACAGAGTGTACAAATGACTAGTAGGACGGACGATGATATTAATATTGTTAGTACGTGTAATGATAGTAGTAATAGTGGTAGTATTAATATCAGTAATGTTATTGTTAATAGCGGTAAGAGTTGTAACGTTAAAGAGCGTGATAGCAAGAGAAAATCTGGTAATTTATTGTCGATTATTAAAAATGTTCCAAAGACGATAGCTAAATCGGATAAATTAGGTTTCAAGGATTGTAAATTAATAGACAAAGACAAGGGAGGGGGCAAGGACGGGAGTGGGAATGCAAGAGTTAAGAATAAGATCGGGATGGTTAAGAATAAAGTTTTGGAGGACAAGGGGAGGAAAGCGGAGGCGAAATGTGCGGGAGGTAAGGGGAGGATTGTCAAGATTCAAGACAGGGAGGATAAAGAGGATAAAGAGGGGAAGAAACCGGCGGCCTTAGTTAAGAAGAAGAGTAATAAAAAAAGTACAAATACTAAGAAAATTTGTGGCGCGGGAAAGAAAGCTCCGGGACGGGATGAAAGTGTCGTCGGGGTGCTTGATAGTTTTAGTTCTTTGACGAAGAAGAGCTTTCTCAAACCCAAGTGGAGCAACGGCTGGAGCTGGGAAGGAGATTCGTATGAGGCCAAAGTTTATTTAACGGTAATTAGATTGTTTGGGAGTTTGTTATTTTTTTTTTTAAAGAAAGTTTGAAAGAGTTTTTTTAAGTAATTGATTGACTTTTTTGTTGTTTGCTTGTTAGAATGAAGAATCAGCGATAAGGAGGTGTTACAAAAGTATGAAGCACGTCAGTGGAGATGTGCTGAGACCACGGGACTGTGTTTTATTAAAAAGTGGTCCACGGAAAGCGGATTTGCCTTTTGTTGCTAAGATAGCTGCGCTTTGGGAAAATCCTGATGATGGTAATTTTATTTTTTTTTTTTTTTTATATTAATTTTTGTCAGTGAAAATTTTTTTACAAATGACAATTTTATTTTTTTTTTTAATCAATATTTTACATTAATTTTTTTTTTTTTAATGATGATTTTATTAAATATTTATTATTTTTAATTTGATTTTTTTATTAATGATAATTTTATTTAGTGTGTTTTTTTTTTATTTAATTTATTATCAATGATAATTTTGTTTGGTATTTATTTATTGATTTTTTTTTTAAAAACAAATTTTAAGATTATTTAAAATTTTTCAGGTGAAATGATGTTCTCGTTACTGTGGTACTACAGGCCAGAACATACGGAACAAGGACGTACGGATTTTGATACTGAAGACGAAGTCTTTGCATCACGACATCGCGACGCTAATAGTGTTGCTTGTATAGAAGACAAGTGTTATATTTTAACGTTTAATGAATATTGTCGGTGGGTATTTTAATAATAATTATTTAATTTCTTCTTTGAGGGGTTAAACGCATTTGGACGGCTAAAAAAAGCAATTTTTCAATCATTTTTTTCTGAAGAAAATTTTTAATTTATTAATATGAAAAAATACCTGGTATCTTGTAAACTATTGAAATTTTTAAAGATATAAGCTCATCCCGATGTTACACTCATCGAGACCTTTCATTTGAGTACCCACATTAATTTTTTATATATTTATATATTTATATATTTATATATATGTATATATGAAAAATATAACAAAAATGCATGTGGGTATTCAAATGAAAGCTCTTGATGAGTGTAACATCGGGATGAGCTTATTATAGTCGCAATTATAATTTTTTAAAATTACTACATGTAAAATTTTTTTTTAATTGTTAAATTCAGTTTTCTGCAGATTTAGCCCTTTATAAAAAATAAATTTAAATAAAAATATAAAAAATAAATTTAATATTATAAAAATTGTAACTGTTACAGATACCGTAAAAATTTACGAAGAATAGAAGAAAACCTGGATTGTCCAGGACTAATAGTACCGCCTGGAGAGCAAAGTTATCCCCGGGAGAGTAGACAGCCTCCCATTCCAGTACCATCAGATATGGTGCTATTTTGTCGGCGTGTTTACGACTACCGTGGAAAAAAGCTCGTCAAAAATCCTGGATGACTCGATTTAACGTAGAAAAATCTACCACAAACCAGCAAAACAAGGAAATCTAAACTAAAAATAAAAAAGTACTGATAAACGAAAACAAAAACAGAAATAATAACAAATCACACTGAAACTGACATTGATCTTCCTCCAAGCGGCGCCGATTTGTGTTCCACTTAATATATCTATCTCAGCAACAAAATATTTAACCTCGTTGCTGTTTTATCCGAAAGATAAACAAGTAAATAAGTAAATAAAATATTATAAATATTTATATATCCAAAGAAGTTAATAAGTAATAGCAATAAAACAATTCACACTAAATTTATCACAAACTGAATTGTTTGATTGCAGTTGCTAAAATAAATGGTAATTAATTAATTAATTAATTAATTGATCAATTAATTTATTGTAAAAGTAATAACCAAGTGGAGCACATATTTTTTAGCGCTTAGATGTCATAGAGAGATATAGATATTTTTTGCGATAGCCTTTTACAAATTTAAATAAAAAAAAAAAAAAAAAACATATTTTTCACGTAAGGTAATAAATTGTAAGTGGTAAAGCTTGGGTTAATATTTATTAATAAAATACTATTTAATTAAACAAAATAAAAGGAAATATTTAAAGTTTATTAAATGCAGTTTCAGTGTCTGATAATAAATCTAAAAAAAAAAAAA
>JZSA01003156.1:0-61992 GCA_000956155.1 Cotesia vestalis
TTATTATTATTATTATTATTATTATTATTATTATTATTATTATTAATTATTAATTATGAATTATTGATATTTAATGAACTAATATATAGAAATTTTGTGTATTAAAGGGTACGAGCAAAATTAACATGCAAGTGTTAAGATTTATAAATTTGATAATTATTAATAATTAATTTATTAATCAATAATTATTTTTAATAAAATATTTACTCTCCCAATACCAAAATAATTTTGTTTTATTTGAAGTGTGTAATATAATTTCATTCATTTTTTTTTTTATTAATTTAATTTGGAAAAATAACAAAAAATTACACTGATAGAAGGATTTTTTTTATATTTAATAAGCTTTATTAATTCTTAATAAATTATTTATTAAATATTGATAAATATTTATTAAATATTAAAAAAAAATTATTAAAATTTAATAAATTAAATAATTGTCTTTAAATAAATTAAATAATCAATAATTAATAAATCCTTCTATCAGCGTATAATAGAGAGTAAAATTAAATAATTTCTAGTTATTTTTTATATTTTATTTTAATACACAATTTAAATTAATAAAATTTTTCTAACTAATTATTTAACACTCTCGTTAAGGTTGAAGATACATATCTTTTTTTAAAAAAAACTTTCTCTGTCTCTTAACCTCTAATTATCAAAACAAGGGCATTGTTAGACTTATTTTAATTTTTTTTTTTATTAAAATTGCAGATTATAATTAAATTTCACTAAAAATTCTCAAAATTTTATTTTTAAATCTATTTTATTATTAAAAATTACTTAAAATTAAATCAAAAATTTTTTAATGCGCCATTTTGAATCACAAATCCCGCTTCGAAAATAAATTATTTAATTTTATTAAATTAAAATAAAATAAAATTGTAAAAATTTGGATTTTAAATTATTAGACCTGCAAAATTGTAAAAGTAATTTTTTTTTTATAATTAATGTAAAATTTTTTTGTTTAACAGCCGATAAATAATTGTTATAACAAGAGCGGCCATTAAATTTAGCGATAAAATGGCGAGTCTGAGAATGCCCTTAAGATTAATTTAAAATTAAAAATCTAATGAGTAAAAAAATGGTGTTCGGCAGCATTAACGCCAATCAAAAAGTCGTTCTAAAGTATAGAATTTAATGATTTAAAAAAAAATTAAAATAAACCATTCAAATAATAATTTATAACTGGAAAATAATAGCGAGTCATAACCGCGTGCCAAAGTGGACATGATTAATGATCTATTAAAAATAATAATAATAATAATAATAATAAAGATCCACTGAAATTTTCGATCTACCGAATAATGAATGGTTTAATTTAAATTTAAACGGATAAATAAAATATAATAATAAATAAAATAAAAAATAAAATAAAATAAAAAGAAAAGAATTATTTCTACACGAAATCTATGAAGGTATATAATATATAAATATAAATGGATATAAATATATATATTTAGATAATTAGAAATAAAATTGCGTAAGCATGTGCAGGCATTACATTTATGATCATGACTTAAAATTTATTATTCCTTTTTTTTTATGATTATTAATATTATTTTTCTTCTGGATTTTTAGAATTAAATTTTTTTTTATAATTAAAATGTAAGCGTATTTTTTTTTTAATGATTATTTAAAAAAAAAATACTTTTAAAAAATAATTTAAATGAATTTTTTTAAATTAAAATTCATGCTCAGAAATGGAGTAAAAATCAACACAAATTATTTTTAAAAATTTTTTATATTTGTTTCAGTGTCACGCATTAATGTGCGGTATTTGGTACAAAATATGTACGTGTACATCAATAGTGATTACTGATTACTATTACTGATTAAAAATAAGCTTTGTAGGGGACACAAATATAAATAATTATAAATGGAAACTGCGAGCGGTGGCTGTTAATTTTTTTGTTAACATTTTTTTGTTCGAAATTAGAAGTTTAAGAAGAAGAAATTTTAATTGTATTGATGATAATGAAATTAGCAAACATTTAATTATTTTTTTTTTATTTTATTTTAGAAATTTAGAAAATTTTATTTAAAAAATTACATTTAATCATTTTTTTCTATAAATTTAAAGAATTTTCTTTAAAAAAATGCATTTATTCATTTTTTTTTATTTTATTTTAGGAATTTAAAAAATTTTCTTTCAAAAATTCTATTTAATCATTTTTTAAAATTTTATTTTATAAATTTAAAAAATTTTTTTTAAAAAATTGCTTTTAATCATTTTTTTAAATTTTATTTTAGAAATTTAGAAAATTTTCTTTAAAAAATTGCATTTATAATTTTTTTACAATTTTTAAATGTCTAATTTTTCTTAGAAATTACTTTTTTTTAAAATGTTTTTAAACTTCAGTATAATTTTTATTAAAAGTTTTAAACCCGAAAAATTTTTTAAAAATTCTTAAAATTCGCAATAATAATTTTTATTTTTTTTTTTTTCAAAATTTCTAAATGTAGAATTTTTTTTAAAATTTATTTCATAATTTAATTGTAATAAACATAAAAAAAATTGGATGTCTGTTAAATTCAGTATCATTAATAATAAGTTATTAGTAATTGTAATTAGTTATTAAAAGTAGAATTAGTAGTTAAGAATAATTTATTATTAATTGTTTGACTGATTAAAAAAAAAATTTAGAGATTTAAATAATTAAATTAAAATTGTTGATTTTGTTGATTAATATGATAGATGATAGTGTGTGTTAATGAAAAAATTGACGGGCAGCGTTCGCAGATACAGATCCACTAGTACCGCGATGTGTTTTTTCACATTAATTAAAGTAAAATATAAATATACCGATGTGTACTTTTCAGATGAATAAATAACACAGAGAAGATATGATATGATTTAGAATGTAATTGACATTCGTTATCTTGTAATATTGTAATATAAACGTAAGGAGCAACAAAAAGTTTAATAAATTATTTGATCAAAATTTTTATAGTGTCTTTTATTAATATATTTATTCAATTAAATTATCATAAATACTTGATACAATAAATTTTTATATTAAATCAAGATTTTTAGATATTTTAGGAAATATTTTTCCCTTTATATTTTAGAAAATTTTTCTCTTGAATATTTGATACCCATTTTATATTATTTTAGCGTGCAATTATACATATTGAATGCAAAAAAATGATTCAATATTATTTGATCTTCCCATCTGACATGTTAATCACTAAAAATATTAATGAAAATTTACTTCTATCGAGATATTTAATTTTTTTAAGCAAGAGAGAAATTTTCTCAAGACAAGAAAATTTACTTCTATCAAGAACTAAATTTTTTGGAGCAAGAGGCTGAATTTTCTCATAACAACAAGATTTTTTTGACTTAAATAAATTTTATTGGATCAAGATACGTATTTCTTAAAGCAAGAGAATTAATTTTGTTGAAATAAGTGAAATTTCTTGTATCAAAAAAAATTTTTTTTTCGCTCAAGAAAATAATTAGAAAGAAAAATATTTTCTTGGCTCAAGTGAACCTTTTTTTTCTGTGTATTTAAAAACTATTGTTTTTTTTTTTAACGATTATTAAATAAAAAATAATAAATCAAATATTTACAAAGAAAATATTGGAAAGAATTCTTATACAAAAACATTTAATATTATTATATTATATTAAAACTTAACAACAAGAGTTATTCTAGGCCAACACGCAATTGTGGGCTTGAAAACCGCAGGTAGAAGTCGTCTTCAATCTAGAGCCCGTTTACGACTTATAGAATAAACCTGCTGGCATTTAAACCTTCCATTGATATGAATATGAATATAAATATGAATAATAAAATTTTTTGAGCTCTCAACAGCCCTCGAGTTAAAAAAATATCCCGGGAAAGCAAAACAGGAAAAAATCACGAACCACGGAAAAATTTAACTCAAGAAATGTATATAATATATAAAGTGTTACATCAAGTGCAAGTCTGGAGTTACCAGAGGAATTAAAAGGGTCAGTGACCTTCGGCAGTGCCCCAGGACCACAATGTAGTTCCCTTGGCTTCCGTTCTACGAAAATAGTGTTAAAAAAAAAAAAAAAAATAAAAACATCATAAGAGGGACGAGGGAGCAAAGGTGTTGATGAAGGAGACGTTTGAAGTGGTGATTTAAGACATCACATAAACTTATCGGCGCTCTCGCGACTCAACTTGTAGCATCCATTTATCGAATTAATGTAATCTGAGTAAATTCGCCTCGGGCACGGCCCAGGAGCGTGATAGCGTTTCCAACTTCAGGATTAACTGGTTACGGGTATTATAAACTTTTCAACTCCAATCAAAGCGCCCAGTGACCGCTCTAACAGTTTAATATTCACGATGCCTTTTTAGCCTTTACTTATTGCCTCCCTGTCTTCCTTTATTCTTTCATTCTTTATTCTTACCTTTAGTCTCTTGTTACACATACCTCTTCCTCTTTCATTTACCAACGAATAATTATTTTATTCATTTATTATCATTATTAGTTTTAGTTTATTCTATTCATTTTTAGATTCGTTTCCGGTTTTTTTATTAATGTTTTTTTAATTTATTAATTTATTAATATTCATTAAAATTTTTTTTTATTTAAAACAAATCGTAATATTATTATTATTACTTAAATTATTAATTAAATAAAATATTTTCATAATTTTAAAAAATTAGCGTCGTCAATTTAGCAGAAATAAAATTTATTTTTAAAGAATAGTCAAAAATTTTGCGTTAAAAAATTTGTGTGTTAAATATTGAACACTTTTAAATGTAAATTTAACACTTATTCTCTTAAAGGAACCCGGAGCTAAAATTTAAGCTATTTTAAAAATTTTATTTCTATATGAAAGTGATGACTAATGATTTTAAATATTCATTACACTTATTCTATTACTTATCAATTACACGAAAATGAAAATCAAAACAAAAAAAATTTTTTTTTAATTAGAAAAAAATTATAAACATAGTTATCGTCGGAACTACACACAAAAAAAAATTTTTAAGAAAATTTTAAGAAAATCAAAAGTTATTTTGGAGCAAGAAGAAATTTTCTTGTCTCAAGAGATTTTGACTTCATTCAAGAAATTTTCAATCTTCCTCGATATTTTCTTGAGCCAAGAAAATTTCCACTCCAGTCATGAATTTTTTTTTTCAGTGTAGAATGAAAAAAAAAAAAAAATATGCGACAAAATGGTGCGTAGTTAAAAGTACAAATCTAAAATTAATTTTCAAAAAATTCTTTTAAATCAAATAAATAATTTTAAAGAACTTCATTTTTTTAATTTGGGTAAAAAAAAATTTTTAATTAAAAAATTTTTTTTTGGCTTGAGTAAATTTTACTTGATTCAAAAATTTTTCGTCTCGATTTAATGGTCTGACGCGTTTTGGTCCCAAAACAATTTATCCCCGACAATTCATACCCTGACATATTACATTCGGGATAATTCATCCCAGCGACAAATCAGAATATTAATTATTAGGCCCAGTATGACCAAAAATTCTTAGCAATAATTTTTTGTACAATATTTTCTTAAAGGCTTTATTTCTCATTGTCAAAATTTATTCGGTGTTATTTTAATATACAAAAATTTATTTAAGTACTTATAGCTTATGCATTTGCCTATTTTTAGACAAAGACACAAAAATCATGATAAAAAGGCAGAATACAGTTTATTTTATAAATTAAACCCGAATTTAATTTATAAGGTATAAAAGATAAATTTTCGGGGTATTAATAAATAATTTTTTAATTGTCTTGCGGATTAATTGTCGTGAAGATGAATGATCTTGAGCTCAAAACTCAGTAAACCTGATTTAAGACAATAAAACCTTCAAAAATTATTTTCTTGGTTCAAAAATTTTTCTCTTGGTTCAAGTTAATTTTTTTTCTGTGTATTAATAATTTATAGAAATCTAAACAAGCAAAAAAATTCTAAATAGAGCAACTAATTAGTAAATTTATTACGAAAAATAAATTTTTTCGAATCATAAGTCAATTTATGATAGACGAGTCCATGCTAGCTAGATAAACCTTAAGAAAGTCACATCAGATGTTAGATAAATAATTGACTAACTCCCAGAGGACTAGAAAAAGCCACGATTGCAGTCATAACTTATAAGAAAAAAAAAACAAAAAAGAAAAAATGATAATACAATAGAAAGGTCTTTCGTCTTTGTAATATAACTTAGAGATAAATGCGCATTAAGGTGAACGCCCACAATACACACGCGAACTCAATGCCAATACCAGCAGTACCGTATTGGCATATAATAGTTATTGTATTAGTATAAATATATATAAAATTTGCAAATGTATGAGCTACGCCAAGAGCAACAAACTAAAAACTAAAAACTAAATAGCCTAGAGCTAAGCCTAGTGGAGTGAAGTGTAGCTCTCACGTAAGGCGTCATTCGAGTCCTGTTTCGTAATGTGTTGTTATGCAGTGTAGTGTAATGGACATTTTGTATGTATACAGACACTTATTTATAAGGATTATTGGTGGTAGCAGAGCAAAAGCCTGTTTCCACATTACGGCCGCTGAAAATTGGCAGGCAGACGAGCCATAGCTCAGTTGAGGATGTGGATGGAACATCACGAGGATACTTTAGCCTGGTTTAGCGCTCTGTCCATATTACACGCTCTTCTCTGGCTGTATGGTAGTTATTGTTGTTCTATATAGTGAACGAGGTGGATACAGAATACAGAATACTGAGCCGAACTTCAGCAAGGGGAGAATTAAGAGGACTAACAAGACCGAGACATGGACAGGATCCTCGTTTAGTTAAGTATAGCGTATGGATATATATCTGTATTATATTTACACTCATAGGAGAATACTGGTGTGAAATAAGCAGGAGAATAACAATATTATTCTCTGATGGCAGTTTTTTTATTTTACTGCTGAGGTTTTATCTTTTTTATTAATGATAATGACTTGTATTGATTTATTGGCGCCTGATTTTAAAATGATAAGTGAAAGGTCCGGTGATTGATGTTTTGCCAGTTGATTAAATGCTATTATTGTTTTTGTTTGATTTTTTACGAAAAAATTTGTTATTTAAATCGGTTTTATTTATTTTTGGTTTTTGAGTGTTAATTAATTAGTGTGAGGACTTTTATTTATTTAGTTGGGGTTTTTATGTCAGAAGTAAGTTCGGGGTTTTGGTAATTATAGTCAGTGTGTATGTAATTAAGAAAATAAGGAAATTTTGGGAATTTTTTAACTTAATTTAAAACAAATATGGGAATTATTTACAAGTCCGTTCAAACCTATTTTTCGCCATATTTAGGTAAGAAATTAACATTTTTTTAATTTTATTTTTACGGCGGATTTATGGTAGTGGTTTCAAAAGTTGGAAAAAATTTTGGCTCTCATGTTTTTGGGTTAAATTTCTGTTTTATCTTTTTTTGATGTTTTTGATATATTTTTTTATAAAAAATATATAAAAAAAAAAAAAAGATAAATATCAAAAATTTTCAAAAATTAATAAATTTTTTTAAATTGTGGCAATTTTTTTTTTAATTTTTCATTTTTTTATGTATTTTTTAAAAATAAAAATAGATCAAAATTTTCAAAAAAAAATTTCGTTCAAAAAAATGAAAATTAAAATGATAGACACCACTTTTAAATAATTACCACAAATATTTACAAATAAGGTATTGATACACAGAAAAAAAATTTACTTAAATCACCCGAGTCAAAAAAATGAACTTAGATAATTTATTAATTGTTTCAACTCGAGAAGTAAATAATTTTGGAAAACTTTATTGTCCTTATTTAAGTTAAGTAAATTTAACTTGATCAAAAATCAATTTTTCAATCTAAAAATTTCTTGATTCAGAAAAATATCTCTAAAGACAATAATAATTTTTTAAATTTTCAAATTCATGAAATTGACTCTCAGAAAACATTTTAATCCATCGATTAAAATTTTTTTTCCAAAAAGTCTCAAGCTTACCCTCTAACAATAAATTAAAATCGTTCTTCTTAATCCACTAATTTACTCTGGACTGTCCAAGACAAAATTTCGAAATCCTGTCATCACCAGACAATTAAAAAACAATAACACTTGTCGAACCGGCGGTTTAGCATCCCTCGTAATCCGTATCTCTTCATCTCATCTCATCTGTCTCTGGATCCTTACAATAATAATAGTAATAATAATAATAATAATAAGAAGAAGAAGAGAGATGGTTAGTTTCGCGTGAGTGCGATTGGCCGCTACCTATACACTGGTGGAGCACGGAAGGGGAGTCGAGCTTTCAGGGAGGGCCTGTACAACTCTGCGCGAGATCCCGCTCAGTTAGCGGCTAGCCGCCACCAGATTCGTGTGTATCTAGTGTCGTCTCTCGTTTCAAATTCAATCTGTATTTCAATCTCAGTAAAACTTTTACTTAAGCCTTCAAACATTTCGCGCTTTTTTTCTCGGAGTGTCTAATCGGTAGTTTTTTAAAAATTAACATTTAATAATTAAAAATAAAATCAAATTTTCCATAAAATTATAAAAAAAATAAAATTAAAAAAAAATGAAATTTTTTTAATCAAAAAAAAAAAATTAATTAAAAAAAAAAATCTTAAAAATGGCTTTATTTAAGTTAAAGTGTTCATCAGTGTTATTAATAACAACAATAATCCTAACAATAAACAAAGTGAGATGCAGTGAAATCTACGCAAAAATGTTTTCAAGCCAAGCAATGCCCGCGGATCCATGCTACGACGAAGAGCGTCCGCGGCGTTGTATTCCCGACTTTGTAAACGCAGCATTCGGTCGTTCTGTAGAAGCATCTTCAACCTGCGGAACAGGCGGCCCTACGAGATACTGCGACGTGCAAGAGCCGCACACCGGAGCCGCAGGAGTGGGTCAGTGTCACGTTTGCGACGATACAACTCCGCGTCGACGATTTCCCGCCAACCACTTAACAGACCTGAACAACCCGAACAACGTAACTTGTTGGCGAAGCGAGCCGCTTGTATCTTCCCAAAGTTTCAACGCTCCGCCCGACAACGTAACTCTGACCCTTTCTTTAGGCAAAAAATACGAATTGACGTACGTGAGCTTGCAATTTTGCCCTAAAGCGGCGAAGCCGGACTCTATAGCGATCTACAAGTCGACGGATTACGGTAAAACCTGGCAGCCGTTCCAGTTTTACTCCTCCCAGTGCCGCAAAGTGTACGGCCGGCCCAATCGGGCGACAATCACGAAAGCTAACGAGCAAGAGGCTCGCTGTACGGACAGCCACAGGTTCACTGGAGGGGATGGCCTTGGACCGGCCGGACGGATCGCGTTCAGCACTCTGGAGGGGAGACCTTCCGCTGCGGACTTTGACAATTCGCCTGTGCTTCAGGATTGGGTCACTGCCACGGACATCAGGGTGATTTTCAACCGACTGCACATTCCGCAGCCGGAACTGATGAGCGCCGAGGATTTGGGGATCGAGGAGCTGACCAAAAGGGAGAGAGAGAGGGAGGAGAGGGAAAAGATGAAGAACCTCAACCACAAGAACAACCTGCTTCATGGATCGGGGATGGATCAGGTGACCGTTCTGCCCTCGGTCCATCAGATTCTCGCTCCCCAGGCACAAATGCACTCAAATGACGCGATGGATATTGAGGAAATGGGCTTTCAGCCCGAGGTCCCGCCGACTACTATCGTTATGGCCGGCGCTGGGACCGCTAT
The DNA here is from genome assembly GCA_000956155.1 of Cotesia vestalis. Classification (NCBI taxonomy): domain Eukaryota; kingdom Metazoa; phylum Arthropoda; class Insecta; order Hymenoptera; family Braconidae; genus Cotesia; species Cotesia vestalis. The sequence goes on from JZSA01003156.1 coordinate 9,651, forward strand.
GGCCCACCATTACGCGGTTTCGGACCTCGCGGTCGGCGGCAGGTGCAAGTGCAACGGACATGCCTCCAGGTGTGTGATGGGCAAGGATAACGAGGTGGCTTGTGAGTGCAAGCATAACACCGCGGGAAGAGACTGTGAGAGGTGCAAACCCTTTCATTTTGACAGACCTTGGGCCAGGGCTACTGCTAAGGATGCTAATGAATGTCAAGGTAAGGTTAGGCTTAGAATTTTAGTTTTAAAATTTTCCAGGGTTATGTTATACTTCCGCATAAGGATAATTGAACGGAAAAATTTATCAAATGGTTATGTAAAAATTATAAGGGAATTTCAGGTTGTATTTATACACAGAAAAAAATTAATTTCTTGCTCCAAAAAAATTTTAAAGTAGACAAAAATTATTTTGGAGCAAGAAGAAATTTTCTTGTCTCAAAAAATTATGAATTCATTCAAAAAATTTTCAATTTCTTGAGCCAAGAAAATTTACATTCCAGTCACGAATTTTTTTTTTTTAGTCTTGAAAGTGATGTTAAAATTATAGACATAGATTTTTTTAATTTTTATACGAAAAAAAGAATTTACATGAATCAAGTAAATAATTTTTAAGAAGTCATTTGAGTAGAAAAATTCTTAAACTAAAAAATTTTTCTTCTTTCAAGAATTTTTCGTCTTTATTCAAGACAATGAAACTTTTCAAAAATATTTCAATTTATTCACATCAAATATTAATGAAATAATAAAATAGGAGCAAATTTTTTGTCAAAGCAAATTGATTTGTATTTTTTTTATTTAATAACTTGCAAAATACTCACATATTTCTCGATGCGGAAGGATCGAAGTATTATTGCAGACAATGTCTACTAAAATTCAGTCGCTCGTTTATATAAATATTCTTGTGAGGAGCTGAGGGAGGTATCACATGACTTTAAACAAGGAAAATGATAACATTATTTACATAATATTCTAATCGTTAACCTTACTAACTTCGTATTGTCAAAAAGCAATTTAGAATTAATAATGTTTACTATATTTATCCTTTACGTCACTATACTCAACTTTAAATTTTCCATTTTCCATTTCCAAATGCATGGCAATTTAGACCTTCACAGCAATCGTCGTTAGATTTACACTAAAAAAAAAAAAATGTAGTGAATATTACCAATTAGATAAAATGTATTATTTAATTTTTGAGTTTTTCATAAAATTTTAGTCTCTTAGATGAAAAACAAACGCTGATATTAATATTTAGTAATACATACTTGGTCACTATGTTCTACGGTCAGACAATCATTACCATAGCTTTGTTCATCTTCCCTCATGAGAAATGACGAAATCACAAAATTATTTGCCAGAAAAGCAATCAAAACAATTAAAACAAAGAGCTTTGACATTTTTCAGCGGAAATTTAACTCTGAAATTAATTTTAAAGAAAGAGTAATTAAAAAATTAGAGCCTGGGCCCATAACCTGATTGTTGATTAATTGAAAAACACAATTAATAATTATATAAATTTTCGGTATATAATTTTAGTCTTCATTAATTTCTCTCTTAATTTTTTTAACTATTTTAATTTATTTACAAAAAAAAAAAAATAAATTATAAAAATTTTTGACAAAACAATTTTTTTTTTTCTTTATATTACTTACATATTTTCTAACGAAAAAAGAACGAAGAATTGTTGCAGATAAAGCTCACTTATATTTACTCGCCTTTTTTTATAATTATTTTCGTGGTGAGCGTCTAAATGTTTTACATGATTTTCAACGAGGAAAATGATAAAATTTTCATTACCATTACTCACATAGTATTAATTTTATCTACATAATTGAACTTGCGATAAATAAAAATACGCTGTAACATCGCAATCATAAACAATAATTGTCATAGACAAGTTAATTATCCACCTTGGAAAATTCGTATTCTAAGAAGTAATTATCTAATTCCCGAAAGTAATTTATTGTAGGAAAAATTGTTTTTACAATTTTATAGATTTGTTAAACTTGATGATAACGCTGCTAAAAGAATTAAAAATGAAAGAGGCGCTGAAAAAAAATTGCAGTTATAAATTTAATCTAAAAAAAAAAAAAAAAAAAATTATCGTCTCAGATAAATTTTATTGATTTATTTTGGTTGTATATAACTTGGAATATTTTTAAAAATCCAATAAGATTAAGTAATTTTAAAAGTAATTAGTAACCTTTAAAGCACAATTTATATTCACCCAGTGTTTGGCACTTCAGATCGTCACAGCAGTCGTCATCATTTTTACACTAAAGAAAACAAATAATTTAATTAATTTTGGGCTTAGGCTGAAGGTGTCATTCAATTTTCATGCTTTTGTAACATTTTTGTCTCTTAAAAAAAAAAAGAAAAGGCCATTCGACAGCCGAAATGGAATTAGATTTCATAATAAATAGAAAAAAAAATCTAGAGAAAAAAATAAAACGAGTGGGATAGCAAATTTTTATAATTGGAATGGTGGAATAGGACTTAATTTTAAGACTACGCATATGATGTGGTACTCACATTAAAGCTTATTTAAAGAGCTTTCAGATGAAATTTACCGGGATTCAATAAGTTGTTTAATTCAAAAGTTATTCGAGTAAGAAAGTGAAGAAAAATGAATTTTAAAGATTTTTAAAATTTTGTGTTAAAAATTTTTATGTCAAATATTTAACACTTTTTTGTGTTAATTTAACACAATAAATTTTAAATTTACACGTAAAAGTGTTAAATATTTAACACAAAAATTTTTTGCTGTTTATGAAATCTACTAAAAAGAAAAAAATTTATAGTCAAAGAGACACTAAAAAATACAAAAAAAATATTAATCAATGCATACCTGTTCTGTATCTGATTGACTTAAACAGCCCATGACAGTCGAAGAAATGAAAATATTTGCCAAAACGGCAAACAAAACAATCATCACAAAGAGCTTTGACATTTTTTTTTATTGAAAATTCAAATCTTAAAAATTAGAGAAAGAAAAATTAAAAAATTGAAAACTGAACTCAGAACCTTAAGTTTGTTTAATTTGCCGGCATAATTAATAATTAAATAACATTTATATAAATTTATTATACATAATTTTACTTCTCATTAAATTTATTCACTTAAAAAATTAAGTAATAAAATATGACCGAAATTTTTAACAAAACGATTCTTTAAAAGTTTATAAAATACTCACATATTTCTTTATGAATAAAGAACGGCAAATTATTGCGAACAATTTTAAAAATTTTATTTATGCAGTGAGCAAACGAAGGTACTACTTGTTTTGTCACGAGAAAAATTATTAAAGTTTTACTACCATTACTTGTATAGTTATCATTTTATCTACATAATTGAACTTGCGATAAATAAAAATACACGTCAACATCGCAGTTATACACAATAATTGTTATAAACAAGTTAAATAACAACCTTGCAAATTTCTTATTGTAATAATTCATTCGTCTTATTTATATTATCAATTTGTTGGAAAAAAATTTTTTTAATAATTTAACAGGTTTATTAAACTAAGTTCAATGTTGGTGAAAAAAAAAATTAACAACTTGAAATGTGATAACTGAAAAAATTTCAACAACATCGCAATTACAGTTGATAAAAAAAACAAGTTAATTTTGTAACCTTGCTAGTTGAAAATTGCGATAAAAAGTGATGATTGTTAACAATTATAAAGAAAATTTATTTCATAGTTATGAAATTTATTTTATAGAATAAAAAAAGAAAAAAAATTTATTTCATAATTTCAAATTTATTTAAGAATTTTCAAAGATATTAATCTGAATCAAAAACCATATTTTGTGCTACGAATAAATAACAGTCTTGATAATAATGCGCCTATATTCTCAAACTTGTGACGTAACTTCAAGCCGTCAAAAATCTTGGCTTTGCGCATATGTATCGAAAATAACTATTATATCCTTAAATTTTTAGTTTTTTTTTTTTTTTTTTTTTTTCTTGAATTATTAAATAATATTTATTTATAATTAATTAAAAGTTCAATGACTGGCAGGAAAATAAATGTCAATTTTATTGACACGTTAATAGCAGAAAATAAAAAAAAAAGTAATGTTAAGGTTTTAAGTAAATAAATACAAGCATTCATATTAATAAATAATAATTCCGAAGAAAAGCAATTATTCTGAAGTGAACACTAAAGGGCATTAATAGAAAATTTGCTGACGTAATAAACCCATAAAAAAGATAAAACGAGAGAATAAGAGTGAGAGTAAGAGAGCATAAAGAAGATATAGATATTCCGTAGATGATATGTAAAATAATGAAGACTATTAAGTAAAGTGGCTTTTGGCATCATACCGTGTAGATCTACGATGACGATCTTGACCTCTTTATCGTGATAACGCCACATCGTGCTTGCTATATATAGATCCGGAGATCGAGGTATAGGTATAAAAATATACGGTACAGTATGGATGCAGAGTCACAATGAGATGATGGTAATACAAGCTCGAGGGCTGCCTTTGTACGTGTTGTGGAAGATAATTGATCCCTCAGACAAGACAGGATCGAGACTTATGCTATATAATGTATAATATATAATATATAGCGCTATAGAGTAGTTTATAGGCTATGATAGACACTTCTTTCACTCTCCAACTCAAACGGTTAATTAAAATTATTATTTTAAATCCGTACTGGTTGTTATTGTCCTTTTGATAATAATGAGTGATCAAGAATGAATAATTACTGCACAAGTTGATTCACGAGGTAATTTCTGTGGGAGTAAGTAGAATAGAAGGAGGATTTATTGTCGTGATGTGTGGATAGAGAGGATTTAATAGTGAAGATTGCTAATTAGTTATTGTTCGAAGTGTATTGAAGAAAATTTTTAGAATATGTTATTAAACATTTATTAATGTATTTTATTTGCTCCCTGTGACCATTTCTTACAAAAGTTACAAACGTACCCAGAAAAAAAAATTAATTTAAATCAAGAGAAAATTCTTAAACCTAGAAAATAATTTTGAAGATTTTTATTGTCTTGGATAAAGACGAAAAATTCTTGAATCAAGTAAAATTTACTTGAACCAAGAAAAATTTTTTAGTTTAAGAATTTTTTTACTCAAATGAAGAAGATGAAATTCTTCAAAATTTTTTACTTGATTCAAGTACATTTTTTTTTTTCTGTGTAATTATAAGAAAAGTACACTTTCTTAACGGTATTTAATGTAATAAAAAACGCAGAAAAAAATTTTTAGGTAGATTTCGTAGCTCTTCAAAATTATCAAAATAGTGAAAATAACATTTTTGGTCACTTTATTGATGTATAACTTTTGATTGAAAAGAGATAGCTCATTTTTGAAAAATTTATGAGATATCTCATAAAATTATCTTTAATTTGACGTATATAACATTGTAATTTTGACCATTTTTAATTATTTTATCAAAGTTAAAAGTGCAATTGAACCATTTTCAGGCAATGTGTAGTACAACTGACTTATGTATGTTATTTTATCAAAAATTTCATTCTGTGAAATTTATCTTCCATTTCGGGTGTGGCCGAATGGCGTTTTTTTGACATACGTCTTTTGGTTTTAAAAAAAAAAATTTTTTTTTTAAGCCAAAAGGGCGCATATGTAAAAAATGTTCAAATTATCTTTCAAGGATCTCTAAACGTCGAGATTGAACGAAAAATTGGTTTTTGGAGATTAGATTGAAAACACCAACACCTCTCAATTTTTTAAAATTTTCAATTTTTCGTTTTTTGTAGAAATTCATTGAAAAAATTTAAAACCAAATTTTTAACTTCTCAAAAAAATGAAAAATTTCCAAAAATAAATTTTTTATTAGACCGACGTTTTAAAGTTCTTAAAAACTATTTTGACTATTTATTTTTAATACGCTCTTTGAGCTTTAAAAATTTTTTTCTTTAATACGCAAAATTAATTTGTTAAAAATTTAATTTTTAGTAAAAAAAAAAATAAAATTAATTTTAAAGCAAATAATAAATAAAAATAAAAAAAGTCTAATCCTAACGACACATTATATACATAAGATTGGGCTGGATGTATAGTACTTAATTCGCAACCCTCGTATCTGATATCTGGTATCAAAACGTCTCGTACGCCCCCTCTTGTACCCTTAATTCGACTTGGCGAACCGTGAACGGCGCGAAGGTATCCCGAAGGCGAGTGGAAGCCGCATCTCTCCGAAATCAAAAGCCTGATACGAAACTACCTCGGCGTGCTGTGTGTGCTGGGAAATATAAAGCACTGGCACTGCTCGAGTAGGGTAAACCTAAACCACCCTCTGAAACTGAAATCGTTTAAAATCGATAAACAGCCTGCAAACCTCTACAAGTGCATCTACATTCTACATTCTATATCACCATCCACAAAAAACAACAACAGGAAGCAAAACCCAAACCTAGAGATCCTTCACCTTCGCTAAAGCGAAGGGGGTTAACTTAATTCTTTTTGCTTTTGCTCAAACTAAAAGTTTATCCATTTACTTAAAGTTTAATTACTTTTCTTAATTCATTAGACACTTGAATTATAATTCTTCGGGTTTTAATTTATTATTTCATTCTTTTTTCACAGAACAAAAAAAATTTGAACAATTGTTTTTTCTTTCAATAAAAAAATTTCATTATTATTTTTTTTTCATTTTCAAATTTTATATTAATTCAGCAAGTAGCTAATAATTTTTTTATTTTATTTACAAAATAAATTAATATTAAAAATAAGTTCTAAAAAAATTTGTATTGATAATTTTTTTTTAATTTTACTTCAAAAAAAATTTTTTTTAATTGTTCTAGTCACAATTTTGCTTTATTAAATAATGAATTTTGTTAAATTGCTCTGTATTTTCTTAAATATTGACGTTTTTAAAAATATAAAATTGTCTTGAGGTTACACTCATCAAGAGCTTTCATTTGAATACCCACATGCATTTTGATATATTTTTCATATATACATATATATAAATATATAAAAAATTGATGTGGGTATTCAAATGAAAGGTCTTGATGAGTGCAACATCGGGATGAGCTTATATCTTTAAAAATGTCAATAGTTCACGAGATACAAGGTCATTTCTTAATTATGTATCTAGAGATAGAGTATTTTTGAATGCAGCCTAAATATTTATCATCATAAATTGACTATTGATAAAAATTGTCAAAAAAATTTTATTTTATTTTCAAGAATTAAATTTACAAATATATTTTTAGCTTAATTAAATAATTAAAAATTTTATTTTAAAAAAAGCTAAAACGATAAAAAACAAACTTAAGCATTTCTTCGAATATTCGAAGCAAATACTAAAAAACAGTAATTTTTTCTCAGTTCGGATAATCGCAGACGCGTATAATTATTCAAAAGTTGAAGAATAAAGCTAAATCATATATAATAACAGATCGAAGCTGCAAAGAGTGGGTATTAGAAGCAAACGGGGCAGGGGGGGGGAGGGAAAGGGAGAAAGGCTGTACACATTACCATCAGGGGATAGAAAACTGGTGACGCCCAAGTAGCAAGAAGTATCCAATTTAAAATGTAAATTACGGAATATTTGGCGCTTAGTCAGGCGACGAAACGCGAATGAAATATCCGCGAAATTAAAATGTAATTTAATTCGTCGAGACGCGGGTTTCTACGCTTGCCTTCGTCGTTCACGAGCCTCATCGTTTCCGCCTCTACTTTTTTACCATTTTTCTATTATTATTATTATCACTTTTTTATTTATAAAACGTATTATATAATATTTTTCATATGGACGGTTGAATGACTCGGTGGAATGCAATAAACGGGAGCCATAAAGTTAAATAATTTTAAACAGATCAATTTAAATTTAAAGAGATCAATTGGAAAATTGGTCTCGTTAAATGTCAATAATTCACCCGGTTATCTACATATCATTTAGTATTGACATTTATACGTTAGCATGTCGCGCTAATCGACACATTGAAGCCAAAATAGAATAAAAAAATCTGGAAAAAAAAAAAAAAAGAAGACAATCACCCGGAAATGGTTTGAACCCTCGACGTTTAATTCACTTTAACGTCAATGTGTCGTTATGACCGGTCTTTTGTCGATCCAAAAGCGGACAGCCGGTGGTAAAATCTCTACTCTCAATGCTATATACGTTTTCATACGGACATATGTCTATATATGTATATATCTACACATATTCATCCTCTTCTGCGTGAAGGTGTGTTACTAAATGCCCAATCCGTACAGCAAATTGACGTTGGGATGGCTAACTATGGAAAAACGGCCACTTTTCCGAATTCACAAAAAAAAACTACAGCCCATTCATGATCGCCAGGTAGAAAAATATTTCCATTCAGTAGACTTCATATTAGTGGAGGTATACATACATATACATATACTACGGGTACTTTTATGGTCAAGAGGATTCGGTTTAAATGATACATTTGTGCATTCATAGACCTATTGCTTTGATTGAGTAAAAAAGTCGACATCAGCTGTGTCAACTATTTTATTCATTCAAAATTTATTATAAATATTTTGATATTATTTTTAATTTTTTATCATGATTTATTGAATAATTTTTAAATATTTTTTTCACCTAGAAAGATTTGAAATTTTTGGATGTTAAATATGTAAAAGTCAAGAAAAATAATAATTATAAAATACACCTGTGGATAATTTTACTATTCCGAGATCTTTATCAAGACACTTGTGTAATATTAGTTCACGTTTGATTATTTCTTTAGAATACTATAAAGGCTAAAATTAAAAAATTTGAAGAGTAAACATAGATTAATTACGGATACATTTTTTTTTCCTGTAGAAAATAAATAAAATTTTACTTTAAGACTTGCTTTTAATAAAGATTTTTTTAATAAGTTAATTATTAGTAGAACAATTAAAAAAAAATTTTTTATGTAAAAATTATTTATTTATTTAAATAAATTGCACTGTACTTTCTTAACTATTGACATTTTTTTAAAGATATAAGCTCATCCTGATGTTACACCCATCAAGAGCTTTCATTTGAGTACCCACATGCATTTTAATATATTTTTCATATATACATATATATAATATATATAAATATATAAAAAATTGATGTGGGTACTCAAATGAAAGGTCTTGATGAGTGTAATATCGGGGTGAACTTATATTTTTAAAAATATCAATAGTTCACGAAATACAAAGTCATTTTTTAATTATGTATCTAGAGATAGAGTATTTTCGAATGCAGCCTAAATATTTATAATTATAAATTGACTATTGGTGAGAATGATATGAAATCTTAAAAAAGTACAAATTCAAGTCAAGACCTTTCCAACGATACCAAATTTAACCACAAAAACCCATTTTATTAGATGCATAGTAAAAAATTTTGTGTCAATGCATAAAAAAATTTTGTATTAAATATTTAACACTTTTTCGTGTTAATTCAACACAATAAATGTTAAATATTTAAAAAAATTTTTTAACACAAAATTTTTCGACGCAATGACTCAAAAGTTTTTTACTATGTAAATAAACTGGCCATAAAATTTTGCTTATTCTCTCAATAATATAGACAATCTAAAAAATTGTGACTAAAAAAAAAAAATCATAGTCCAGTTGAATTTTTAAGGATCAATTGCTCGATTTCAGAGGAATTCAGTGATACTATCAAGCTGGGTAGATCCGCAATCTTTCCAAGGAATTTACAATCTCACCTTCAAATATATACACCCAAACAAAGTAAGAGAACAAAATCAGAAAATGTTGTTCACCCTTCTGGCAATATACATCGATAGAAATATAAAATAAAAAAATAGTTATTGAAGTTCAATAGTCTCGACTGTCGACACTCAAAAACCGTAGACTTGGATCTCGTCGACAAGCACTTATCGTATTTTCTTCTATTCTGACTCGTCCTGGTAAAATTTATCGGCTCGTCGAAAGCCAAACTCTGTTCTTCCGTGCCAAGTAGCTTTCTCATCTTCGCAAACATCTGGATCAAGAAAACATCCCTCTTATATTTATTATTATTATTGTTACTATATAATAATATAATATAGTACAAGTTTCTGAACCTCGACCTCTCGGAGTTGATCTTGATCTTGATCAGGTCCTTTCTGGCGATTCGAATTCCGTGAATTCGCAAACAAATAACAAATAACAAACAACGAAATGACCAGACCGTATTAATGTGATTTCGATGAAGAGCGAGACCAGACAAGAATGAAAATAAAGCAAAAAAAAAAACTCTGTCTGCTCTCCTTGTCTTTTATATTTAATATCATACTAGGTATTTTTTATCCGGTTTTTGAGGAGATCCCAGAGACCGAGATCGAGCCACTTGTACTTATACTTCTGTTCGGAAAACGAATCACGACTGAGGTTTTTAATTAAGTAATTATACACGCGCAGCGGGACACGCCGCGTTTCGTGTCGAACGCACATGCAGGGAACCTGTTAGCCACCAAAATAAAAATACACGTATGAATTTTATGAATAAAACAACAATTAAACCCCACAAAAGACCCTCAAAATAGGCGCTAAATTTTTAACCGCGTAATTCTACAGCAAGGTTGTTACGTGTCGGGAACAATGATGATGACTTCAAAAATTTTAGTAGCTCAAAGAAATCAAAAAGAAAAAAATTTGCGTTTTTTTTTTTTTCAACCTTGATGATTACTTCAAAAATTTTAGTAGCTTAAAGAAATCTAAAAGAAAAAAATTTACATTTTTTTTTTGTAAAACCTCCGGCAGTTCTGGTCTTTATTTTTTTGCATACCTTCTTCAGAAAGAAGCTTGTATACTTATTTTGCACCCGTCTAAGTGTCTAAAAATTAAGTTAATGATCTCATTACATTAACTGGTTATAAATGCTTAGAATTTTTTTTAAATTCATTCATTTTTTTTTTTTTAATATTTATTTACTCTATTACAAATCCAATATTCTCAAAAAAATATTTTGATTCAAGAATAATATTCTTGCTAACAGAAAATTTTGAGAAAGGAGACGAATATCGATTCAAAAATTATTTTTTGATATTGGACATTTTTAATTTAATAGTTTCAAATAATTAAGTTAAATTAAATCACTTTTTTTAGTGAAAGTTTTATTATTTCTTTATCTAAAAATAAAATACTCCAAATTTCAACAAATTAAATCTCTCAAAACAAGAAATATATATTCATAAATCAAAAAGAGATTTTTTTAATACTATAAATTTAGAAAAAATTTCTTAAATAAAGATAAAAAAATTTTTCAAGTCCAAGAAAAAATTTTTGCGGATATAAATGTTTATTTTTTCTCAATATATATTTTTTAAAAATTTTCTCCAGAAAAAATAATTGAAAATTCGATTTTTTTGAGCCTTCTAATTACGAATAATTTCTTACTCCTCTCTAAAATTCAAAATACACGTCAAAATCAATAATATGATTTAAAAAAAAATTTTTTTATAGTTTAATTTGGTATTATCAGAAAGATCGAGACGAGAATTAGTGCCTTTTGGTTTTAAATATTTTTTAGTGGTCAAGTTTTTAATAATTTTTTGGTTCTACAAATTTGTTCGGTCGCATTCGTCCATTCTATTATTTTTAATTGATCCAGTGATAGCCTTATTATTTTTAAAATTAATTAAAAAAGTACTCAAACTATGTACAGTATGATTATAAACATAAAAAAAATTATCAAGCCAAAATTTTCTTATTAATAATTCGTAAATCTCAGCAGTCGCATAGTGGGTAGTTTTTATAAATAAAAAAAGAAGTATATATCTGTTCCAAAGCAGCGTGTGTCAACTGAATACATCAAGGATCCTTGGAGCGTCCTTTCTCTGTTAATTCAGTTAATCCTTAACTTAGTATCTTTTTTTCTCATTCAAATGGCTAAACCATATTTTATTTATAAATTCACAGCCTCTATTTCTTTGGGTTCGCGCTTATTCTTTATATTCAACACGTCTTGTCATAACTCAGCCATTTAAAATAAATCTCAGGGGCTGGATTTTAGTTTAAAAAAAGTCTGAGGATATTTTTTAATCGAAGTTTGATTCATAAATCGACAATGGGAATTAAAAATAAATGAAATATTTATTAACGGAGTGTAAAAAATAAAAATTGACGCATTACATCGGTTTGCCGAATAGCGGCGAGCTTAAAACCACTTACTCTTTTATACTCTTCACAAGTCACGCGCTCAAGTATAAATAAATCTACTCGCGAAACCCGTGGCTGCCACGCGGTCTGCCGTAGTCTGTCTTTCGACCACTCACGTCTTTTCTCGAGTCGGGGCTCCGCAAAAGTTGACTTATATATAAATTTATCGGTATGCGTTGTGTATGAGTGGACGCTGTAGAGAGGAAACGTGTAAGCTCGGTAAATGTTGCTACGATACGCATTACACGTATTTATTGCAAGAGCAAGACCAACTGAGAGAGTGATAGTAATGGTGAGCACGAATGGGAGTCACAGAGGAAATTGCGATAAGAGAGAAAAGAGAAGAGGAAGAGGAGAAAGGCATGAGCTGAAAAAAAGTGCGTATGTTGTATATTTTGTGTGTGTGTGTGTGTGTGCTTTAGCTTTTCTGCGTTGGAACGTCGCCCGAGGACCCGTTTCATCCTCGACGATCTCAATGTAATCGTCTCGCTTGCGCTCGTTCTGTTTCTCGGCTGCTCTTTCAAGATTCTGGTCCAGAACTCGCTTATTGTATATGTATATATATATCTCGGATTCATGTGTAAGTCTGGCTATATAGTAGCGGCGCAGGTGCTTCCGCGGTCTACGTTTTGCTCGCGCCAGCCAAACTGTTGTACATAATACTCTTACTTTAAAATACACTAGTACTGCACTAATATAATCAACGGGTTCCACAAGCTTGTACCAAGGAAATGTAATTCAATATTTTTTATTACATTTTCGTGGATTTATTCTTTTTTTTTTTATTTTTTATTTTATTTGTGGCATTTTTACCCAAGATCAAGGGAAATAATAATAATTATAACGAATTTTTAAAAACATTATCTTATTATTATTTATACTGTTCATTTTTTCTTCTGCGACGTTCCAACGCTGAAAAGCACACACACAATTCTTTTTTTTTTTATTTTTTATTTTATTTGTGGAATTTTTACCCAAGATCAAGGGAAATAATAATAATTATAATGAATTTTTAAAAACATTATCTTATTATTATTTATACTGTTCATTTTTTCTTTGAGCGACGTTCCAACGCTGAAAAGCACACACGGAATTTTTTCTTGTTATTATAGGGTACCGTAAAAAATTTGGAAGGTGGATAATTTTTAATTGAATTAATCTCTTTGGAGTGAATTTAATTTCGGAAAAGATTTTAGTTGAATTATTAATAAAAACTGGAAATTTTTTATTTTTTTGTGAGATAAAAATAATTTAATAGTTTTGATTTGTTTAAAAAATTACAAAATGCATAATTAGAAATTTTTTAAATTACTTCAATCCTTTTTCTTATTTTTTTATAGGAGAATTTTTTATATTTAAGAAAAAAAATTTCTAGAAAAATGTGAGATTCAATTTTTTTTTTTAAATTGTTCGTTTCTTTTATGTATTTTGCAAAAAAAAAAATTTACCAAAAACATCAAAAAAAAAAGATAAAATAAAAATTTTATCAAAACACATGAAAGCCAAAATTTGTTCTAATTTTTGAATATTTTTGGAAAAACTATAAATAATTACCAAAAATTGCATCAAAATTTTTTTTTCATTTTCACAAGTTGTATTTTTTTTTTTAATTCTCTTCATAATTATTTATCGAGAAAAAACATCCTAGAATTGCTTTATAAAAGTTAATTTTGATAAAATTAAAGTTATTAATTTTTTTCAATCAAACGTTATAATGAAAATTTATAATAATAACAATTATTATTTTTTTTTTGAACTGTAGAAATAATAATAAATATTATATACATATACAAAACATTTGAAACCAGTTTGAAAATAGAGGCCGAGTTGGGGGATAACCATATATGGGCTTCAGTTGAGAATTCACAATCGCCTTTAAAGAATAAACACCATGGAAGTAGCTTTTGCCTTTTCCAAGCGATGCCACTGCAACACTGAAACACTTCTTGCGTTTAAAATTTCTTCCTTTCCTTTTTACAATCATATATATTATATACACATTGCATTGCACGGTATATATTATATAGAGTACCGAGTTCTATTATATTGAGTATAAGCTTGAGTGTACAATACATATATTACAGGTTGATATTTATTTTCATTCAAATTCTTTGTATTCTTGCATACGGTATTTTTCCTGGTCTCTTTCATTCCCTGATTCCTCCGTGATCATCTCGAGTCATCCTCCGCATCTCAATAGACCACTCTCTCTCCATACATCCATCCATCTATATAATATGGACACTCGTCATTCCGATTTTATTCACGCGAGCACAGAATAACAATTCTTTTATTTTCGATAATCAATTTATTTTATCAAAATTTTTTTTTAATCATAAAAATTAAATTTAAAAAAATTTCAATTAGGGTTTATACAAAAAATAAAAAAAAAATTGTAATGTCAAAAAAAAATAGAATAAAAATAAACTTCTCGAGTCTCATGGAAGAATTCAACCAGAAAACCTTTTCGTAACGATTGCCGTGCTTGCAAGATGCTGAACCGAGGCAAATCGGTCCCGCTTATAAAATAAAATCCTCGTGAAAACCGCAATTTGAATAAAAAACCAAAGAAAAGGGTTTTAAAGCGAAGACCAAAGACTAAAGAGTGAGGAGCGAAGAGTAAAGACGGTGAGACTATAAACGTTTTCTTTCTTCGCGCGTCTGCCTGCTAATTGGGTTACTCTTTCCTTTGAATATCCTGGACTCGGAATGGCAGAAATAGAAGAGAGATAAGAGCCAGAGCTGAGATAAAACCCGCGACGATCTCCAGAGAGGATATAAGACGTTACTTTATTTCCCTGCATCATAACATCTATCCTCAATCCTCATGCTCTTGTTTATGTTTATTTTTATTTTTATTTTTATTATTTTATCTCGTCTTTCATCGTGTTCTTGCTATCTCGTCATCGCTGACTCTTTTTTTTTTTTTTGGTTTTCGCAATTTATTCCGCTGCTCGGTTCCTTATTGCTAGAAAATAAAATGCAAATTTTGTTTGCTTTTGTAGAAAATGAATAATAAAATTTTCAAAGTTAAGAATGAGATTTTTTTTTTTATAGTAATGAAGAAAAAATATTTGTTAAAATTTTTGATTTTACATATTTTTAATTTAATTCTACAAATCATCGAGAATTATGTTAAATTTACATATTTACTTGAAAGAAAATAAAGAAAAAAATTTTAATTAAGAAATATGAGGTTTGATGATAAAAATTGATAGTTTAGAATTTTTTTTTTAATTGAGAATCCAATAGAAGGCTTTTTTTTAGACAAAACTAGCTTTGGTATTTTTTTTAAATACTCAGAATTAAAAAAAAAATTTTTTTTGAGCGAAAATTCGCAATCAAAAAATTATAAAAATTTTTTCAAGTTCAACTTTGATATTGGATAACTTTTGAAAGAATAAATTTATCAAAAAAACAACTAAAAATAAAAAATAATTTTTTTAAAGAAAAAAATTTTTTATTACAAAAAATAAATTTTATAACTAAAAAAAAAATACTTAGATTTTTTTTTAAATTTTGATTTTAATATTTCAATATTTTTCATTTGCTTTAAATTTTTAAAATTTTGATAATTAGAAATTTTAATTGTATTTTTTAAATAAAATTTTTGAGTATTTAATTATTAGCTGAAGTTTAATAAACTCATATTGGATTTAGATTTAAAATACTACGATATATATTTATGATAAGAGAGCAGAAGGCTCATCTGGAAGAAGAAGATGTAGAAGGAGGAGAAGAAGAAGAAGTTGGTTAGTTGGTGGTTGTATTGGCTGGCAGGACGAAAATGGAAAACTGATAAATGCTGAAAAGATTCGTATGTACATTAGGGGAATATATTTATAGATATATCGAGGAGAGGAATATAAGTTGGTAGCATACCATCTAGCAGCTTCCAGCTACGGGTACGACTGCAATCGCAAGTATGGAGTGAAATGTTGAGATGGTGGCGAGACAGTGAGAAAATAAGTAAGGAGCAAAATAAGGAGGTTCGGAGAAAAATAGAGTGAAATAAGAGTTAAGTAAGTTTAAAAAGTTTAAAAAAAAAAAATAAGAAAACCAGTTGAAGAAGTGGATGGTCGAGAAGTTTCACAACTTTAAAAAAAGTTTTGTTTGGAAAAGTTTTGTCTCTGACTGCTTAATGGACCGTGAGTGTCATTTATTATCGATCGGAGCTAAAAATTCTATCAAAATAAAATCAATTATCTATTAAAAGTTCCACTTTCAGGCAAAGTTCATTTAATTATCCGGAGGTAATTGATCATTTATTAGTTTGTTTATTGATTTTAATTACCGGCGAATTTTTTAACGAATTAAGAGATTATTTAATCTATCAGCGTGAGAAATTAATTGGAAAATAAATTGATAAGGCAGGTAATAAGGCATAGTTAAAGAAAAGTCCTGAAGTAATTTTTAAGAAGATACAGGACAGGGAAAATTTAAATTTTGAACAAAATACTGGGACAAATTCAAATTCTTGAATAAAAAATCGTGAAACTTGACAGAAATATGTAAATAATAGTCCTTCCTAAATTTATTTTTAAATTTAATCATTGAAAAAAAAAAAAAAAAAACAACCTTGGGGTATTTAAAAAAACTGAAGTAATCAATAGAAATGTGATTATCTTATCAATGATAACGTCAAAATTAAAAAGATAATTACACAGAAAGAAAGAAAGTCTTGAGTCAAGCGTAAATTTTCTTAAATCAAGAAAATCTTAAGGAAGATTGAAAATTTCTTGAACGAAGTTCAATTTTTTTTAAGCCAAGAAAATTTCTTCTTGCTCCAAAATAACTTCGGTCTTCCTTACAATTTTCTTGGTTGAAGAAATTTTTTTTTTCTGTGCAATCAGGCTGAATTACCGACATCAAACTGTACTACATGTTCTTAAGGTTATGGGCCCAGTCTTCAATTTTTTCCTATCCTTTCTATTAATTGTGTCTTTAAATTAATCAGCATTAACATAAAATTTAATCAATTTTCTTCTCTCCACCCCAAACACCCTCAACTGCCCTGATTACTCCCGAGTCCCTTAACACAATCAACATCTAACAAAATAATTATCACTCAAAATAAACTAAGATAACCTGAGTTCAAAAGTGGATTCCCAGAATAATTAAATCCAAATTAATAGTCAGCAAACATGGTAAATAAAATTACTTAACTCCGGCATTAACATTAAAGTAATTACCAAAAACTTTGTTGAAATGTTTGAGAAAGTTATTTGATGAAAATTTATCAGACAACGGCATTGCAGCATCAGACCCATCACCTGTAAACTTACACGAGTGTCTCGCTTCACTATAATAGTATTAAATAATAACAATAATAACAACAACATATAACCCAAACTTTTAAATTCTAACTCTACCCCAACACGTGGAAAGTCCTGATGAAGCTCTTTATCTCTATTCGCGTTTTAACCGCAATTTTGAACCCCGAAATTTGAATCTCCATCAAATCACTTCTGTACTTCTTTGCCAAACAAAGACGCTTTGCACAACAAGTTTACTAGTACAGTACAATATAGAACAGTCAAGCCGTAAGACGGAGTAGAGGATAAGCATTGTAGCTTGTCAAGGAAGTAAGCGACATCCGACCTTAGTAAGGAAACTCCATCCCCTTTCTTGATTGTAGATTCTACAATTCTCTACATGTTCATTTGGATTTGTATATATATATATATATGTTGTATAGATTGACTTTCGGCATCAGATGTGCAGTATTGCTGTATAAAATGGTAGTTAGCAGTAGTATGGTGGCGCCACTAGCTATAGTATAGTATAGTAATGCGCAGATATAAACTCTATAGTAAAGTCTAAGTCTGTAGCAGACTATGCGAGCGAAGAGATATACAAGATAACTAAAACTAGACTATAACTACATCGAAACTATCATGGGAACTAAGTCCTGGTAAAAGCGGTCTGCCACCATTCCGCGTCGGCAGTCATTTCCTCGGAAGGTTATATTATGGCTGCTCAAGTTTCAAGACTCAATCCCCGGAGCCTAAGACCGAACTAACTTTCCGATCGTCTTATGTCTTACGTCTTAGTCTTAGTCTCTTGGTCTTGGTCTTATCTGTCGTTGTTTATATCTATTTGCAACCCGAGCCGAGACTACTCAATTGATCATTTTAATCGGTTTACACTCAATGCTACGACTTGATTCTATTTATCACTACCGGAGGCTGCTTGTTATTGAAGAATAATCGGGTTTAGGGGGCTGGTGATTAGGCAATTTGTTACTGTTCGTTTTGTAACTTTATCTTATGCAATTTGCATTTGCAGTCTGATGAAAATTGTCGTGGATATTTTTCTTTTTAACTAGAGTAATTTTTAAGTGAAAAATTACTTTAAAATATTTATTTCAAGTTTTAGTTTGTAATTATTAATTATGAGGATTATATATTATGTATAGATACATATACATATTTGACATGAATATGGTTTTAGAAATAATGACAGTGTGACAAGGCAACGGTGAGATTATAAATATTTTTGGATTATTATTATTTTTTTTTTAATACAGTCGTTCGCAAAAAAAAAATTTAATTGCGTAGGAAAAAATTAGAAGTTAATTTTTTTTATTGGAGTAAATTACAGGAAAATATGAGGACTTGTTAAAATAAATTTTTTATTCAGCTTTGCGAATTATGTTTTGTATGGATTTATTTCAATTTATAATTTGCAATAATTATCCATGTTTATGTTTGTACGTTTATAGAATTTAAATTTAATTTAATTAAACTGATTGCTGGGAATAATAATTTTATTAATTTCAGATAATTTAAATGATGATACGGGTTGAAATTTATAATTACTGTTTTTAATTATTGTGTAATATTTCAAGCTGGGAATTATTGATAATTTTTTTGAATAGAAAAATTTTTTTTTAATATTTTGTTGTAATTAGGAAATTAAAATTTTTTCTACATTTTTAATTTTGTCAGAATTTTAATTATTTTTTTTTTTTTTGATTAAATATCGTGATTATTTATTAAAAAAATAAAAAAGTATCATTTTAGATTTAGTAGAGTACTTTTTAATTAAATTAGATATTTTTTACTTTATTACAAATTTTCTTTATAGTTAAAATGAAAAAAAAAAAAAATATTTTGATTTAAGAGAAAAAATAATTTTTAAGAGCTTCAACGTTTAGAATTTTTTTTTTTCAGTGTATGTTTTATTATTTTAATTTAAAAAAATTTCAATAAAAAGTTCTCATAATAATTATTTTTTTGAAAATAAAATTCTTAAAGAAAATTCATTAATTAATTCTTTAAAATATTCAATTAAAAATTAAAAAATTAGAGTATTAAAAATAAGAAAATCTCTTCCTGGATAAAAGTAAATTTTATCATAAATTTCTGATAACCAAAGAACCTTAAATACCTCCATTGATATAAATAGAATTCCATAATAAACTTGCACTTAATTGAACAAGACCCTGAAAGGGTTATAGCCGCGGTAGAAGTCTAGACAGTAGCCTACATTCTATAAAATTAAATGATTTTCGCCGGGTGTTATTACTGCCTCATACTCGCACTCACTTATCCATTGTACAGACAGTAATTTCCCGTGATTCTTCAACCCTCATTCTCTTTCTCTTTTTATTTATCGAGGAGCTAAATAAAAGCCAGCAAGCCAAACTCGAGTATCGAGGAAAAAGATAAAAGAATGCACTCGAGAAATAAGTGCATGGCTCTCCAGCAAGTCATAGACCTCGGGTCACATCCTATCCGTCCACCCCCTGAAACTACATAGACTATTATATGCTGTGTATTAGTTGTATATGTCAGTAGACTACACCGCGGTATCGACTTATCGAACGGTGGATAATGGTAAACTTTCCTCAAACTCGTCATCAATCTCGTCGCAACGTCAAGGTATAGCGCAATAATTTTCGCAAAGCATATGTGACATCATTTCGTCAGAAAATCAACGTATATGTTGACACTATCAGCTGCAGATTGATCTTTTTGGTTTTGAAGCTGAACTATTGAAAAAGTGACAGTGAAAAATTACAAGATAATTTATTTTAATTATTAAGAATTTAAAATAAAGGTAGAATTTTAAAAAAATAATTAAATTTATTATTTGAGAAGTCAAAAAAAAATTTAATGTGACTTTTAAAATAAAGGACAGTAAAATTTATGATTTTAATGCCAATGGTTGTTATAAATAATAGTAAATTTTTACTAATGATACACTGATAAAAAAATTGACTTGACTCAAGAGCCAAACTCTTGAACCAAGAATTCCATTTTTAAGAAAATGGTTTTCTTGAGTCAAGAGAATAAATTCTTGAAACAAGAAAATTTTCTTCAACTAAAAATAATTTCTTAGCTCAAGAATTTATTTTCTTGACTCAAGAAAATCATTTTCTTCAAAATGGGATTCTTGGTTCAAGAGTTTGGCTCTTGAGTCAAGTCAATTTTTTTATCAGTGTATCATTAGTAAAAATTTACTATTATTTATAGCAACCATTGGCATTAAAATCATAAATTTTACTGTCCTTTATTTTAAAAGTCACATTAAATTTTTTTTTGACTTCTCAAATAATAAATTTAATTATTTTTTTAAAATTCTACCTTCATTTTAAATTCTTAATAATTAAAATAAATTATCTTGTAATTTTTCACCGTCACTTTTTCAATAGTTCAGCTTCAAAACCAAAAAGATCAATCTGCAGCTGATAGTGTCAACATATACGTTGATTTTCTGACGAAATGATGTCACATATGCTTTGCGAAAATTATTGCGCTATACCTTGACGTTGCGACGAGATTGATGACGAGTTTGAGGAAAGTTTACCATTAGGGGGGCTGGGGGCTGGAGGGGTGAATTTGTGGTGGTGTGTTGTTATTATAAAGTGTGTATTTATGAATGAATATAAGGAAAGACCGGGAATGGGAAAAGACTGGAGGATAAAAGGAAGAAACAAGACAACAAGCTGCACACAAGGCCAGCGGTGGTCCGACCCTGACGTACCGATAACCACTGCCACGGGTGGTCCCGTCTTGGTACGCACTTTACGTGCCAACACCCACGCGTACGCCGATCCTGTTCTACGCATCCTACGTCCTACGTCCAGTACTTTACACAGAGAAATTAAAACGGTGTACTTGCACCACTCCAATCGGCAATAGTACACACTGGATCTGGATATTTAATACTGACACACACTCCCTACCCATCTTACAGCTTACATTAATAGAGACTACGGACTCTACGCTGATTCTCAAACTCGATATTATATTATGGTGTATTATATATGGCTACAGATAATTATACGGCATTAAAATATTAATTAGCTTCTTCCTTAAATGCTACACGAGCTTGTAAGATAATTACTGGACAAATATTACTCCTTTTTTTGTTTTATTTTATTTTATTTTATTTTAGGCTCTGGAGATTCTCGTTATACGGTAAGATCTTTCGGAATATGTTCATGTTAAATGTTTTTTATGGAGAGAAACTTACACTGGAAATAAACTTTTATTTTCATCGGATAAACTTGAATTATAGGAATCTACTTTTATAACCTGTAATGAAATCTATGTGGTCTTTACTTTTATTGATTTTATTTGAATTTATACACTCTATAGTCTCTTCGTACTACTGATGAACTGTAATTTATTTTTGTTACTGAGAAAAACAAGGCCATGTTTATCTTATCAGGGAGAAAATTTAATAGTAAAGATTATTAGTTATTGTTGAAATGTTTTAACCAAACTCGATAATTCAATAAACAGATAAATTTAAATGTTCTGACGATAAAATTAACAATTTTTTATACTAAGTTTATAATTTTTGTTTTTATAAATTATTGTCAATACCAATATTATAAACTTTATCATTAAATATTGGGACAATTTACCAAAAAGCATTATTACAATTCAAAATTGACAATTGTAAATTATTTTATCAATTTTATAATTTCCAAAAAATTGGATTGATAATACGTACAATTGAAACGGTAATTAAATCATCAGTATTTAATATATATTAAATAATTACAAGTGTGTATATTTTTTTTTTAAATATAATTTTTTAGTTGGAGATTTTTTAGAATCTCAAATAGTTGGGGCTAGCATCCTGGATAGTAGTCCTTACTATTATTGATAGCAACCATTAGCATTTAAATTATAAATATTACTATCCTATGTTTTAAAAGCTTCTATTAAATTATTCCTGATTTTAATCTCCAAATTATAAATCTAATTATTTAATAAAATGTGGATGAATTAATAAAGTTTTTTAAGAGATATAATTTTGATTAAGTACCAGCAGACCAATTTCTTTTAAATGCAATCCTCAAAATTAATATTGAAGCTGAAGTTAATATAACTGTAAACTGTGAAAAAAAAAAAAAAAATAACGTACTGGAATAAATTCCTAGTACGCCTTCTAGGGCTCGAATCGGTTCGGGATGCCAATAGCTGGTGCCAACAATATCCGTAGTGAAGTAGTAAAACATTAAGTAATGTCAGTACGCAGTAGTAGTAGTGTATTTCATCCAATTGTCGTCGAATGCTATACACTGCACACTGAGTTGAACTTGACTCAACTCTACTACGGATCCTTGTATGCCATTGCTATCCTACAGTGGTAGGACAAACACAGCGGCTTTTCACGGGCTTATTGAAGGTGTCGACATAGTCCCAGCCAATTTTCATCGAGAACGGAGGTGCCAACGCCGCGGGAGTCTATTGTCATCTCAATAGCCCTCGGAAAACTTCACTTGGGACATAAACTTTTTATTCTCTTCTCTTCTCCCTCATTCTCCTCAGCTGTACTTCAGTCTTTTAAAAAATTCAGTATATCCTTTTTTTTTTGTAAGGGAGAAATCTTTTGAAACTTCAAAAAATTCAATTTTTCTTATTTTTTTTTCTTTGAAAATATATATTTATGAATTAAGAGTATATATACAGGAAAAATTGAAGTATTTAATATTTTTAATAGTGTATATCATTATTAAAAAATTTGGGTAAATAATTTTCTTTTTTAAAATTCACAAATCAACAAAATAGTGCAATTATTTTTTTTTTCTTTTATGAGCTTACTTTAATTTAAAATTTTTATCCTTTTTTATAACTGTAAAGATTTATTCTTTTTTTCCATGTGTCAAAAATGGAATTCAATTTTTTTTTACATAAATAAAAAAAAAAATTAAAAAGTGCCGCATTTTTTAACTTTGCGTTAAAGAATTCCAATAAAAAATTAAATTAAGCTAAAAAAAAATTTTTTTTTGTACTTTTCAAAGTTAAAATTAAAAAATTCTATAACTATTTATCATCTATAAAAATATTTTATGAGATTTATTTTTAAAAATTTTTTTGTCAAAGTTTAATTTAAAAAATTGTGAACTCTAGTTTTATAGAAAAAAATTATTGACTTCTTATTTTATTAACCGTCAATTTTCAATTTAATGTTTGATATTTTTTTCAATTTGAAGACAAAATTATATTGGTATTTTTGTTTACTACAAACAGTACCCTTGAGTCTGATAATTTCTCTGTACTGTAAAAACATTGACCTCCATGTGTGTATGTTGTACGAACATTAAAAAAAAAAACTGACGATATTGCAACTGAATTGAAGATAAAAGTGTTGTAATATCCGGCACTGATGCTTGCTACCCTCGGGCGTACTTTTGTTAAAAGTTCGCTGCACAGGCACCAAAGTACGCACATATAAATATGTACAGTGGAAAAATAAAATCCAGTGTGCAAAAAAAAAAAATAGAATTAAATTAAGCAAAAATTAAAATAAAATGCGAATTAAAATTTCATGCGGATATTTTGTTTTTAAAAAATAAAAACAGTTGAAAATAAAAAAAAAAAAAAGGTGGAGGAGGAGAATGAAAACCGGTGAATGAAATGACTAATTTTTATATCAACGGAAATTAAACTTGACACATAACTCAGGCCTTACCGATACTAATCCTCATCTCATCTCGGAGTTTAACGGATGAATGCAAATAAATAAGTAGGGTAGAATGACGCGAGTTGAGTTTGATAGGCGTAAAATAAATTAATTACTTGGTAAAAGAATACGAAGCATAACAAATAATAAAATAAAAATAAAAGTAAAGTTTATATGTATGTATGTATGAAATCATGTGTTGCCGCAAGGCGAATCCCGGATTATATTTTGCACGGATTATATCTCGGTTTCTTTTTTATGTGATATCAGCCAGATCCGACGACGCCTCGGGCTTTTTAAATACTTGGATATGCTAACTCTGTTTTGTTCTCATTTATTATAATTTATAATTTACAATTTATAATAATTATCCGTGTTTATGTTTTTGCGTTTGTAGTCATTTAATTTAATTTAATTTTATTGATTGCGGGGATTGGCAATTTTTTTAATTTCGAGTGATTTAAATGATGATGCGGGTTAAAATTTATAATTAATGGTTTTAATTATTTCGTGAATATTCCAAACTGGAATTATTAATAATAATATTTTGAGAGTTATAGAAATTTTTTTAATGAAAAATAAATATAAAATTTATAGAAATTTTGACAAGTGGTTAAAAAAATTTCTGAAACACTCACTTTTTCTATGTGACCATATATATATCTGATCTGGTCGCATCTGGTCATATAAGGCTCTATATGAAAATTATAAAATTAATTCACCATAATTTTTTTTTAATATTTAATTTTTACGTCAATATCCTTAAAATAAAATTGATATGTGCGCATATATAGCCTGATCTGATTTTATATGACTATATAAGCGTATATGATGATAAAAAAATAATTCTGCAATTTTATATTTTTTTCTAAAAATTTTTACATCGATATTTTAGTCAAAAAAATTATTTATGAGAATTTATGGCCTTGTATGGCCATATGTGACTTGGTATTGTTATATATGGCCACATAAGGCTCTGTATGTGATTTAGAAAATTAATTTTTCAATTTTTTTATATTTTTTCTAAAATTTGTACGTCAAAACTTTAATCAAAAATTTATTTAGGGTCAAATATGATCACATTAGGTCTGATATGGCTTTATCAAGTTATATATGGCATAATATGGCGAATTTTTACAGAAATTCTTTTATCGGAATTTTTTTTGCTTTAAAATACTTCGATAAATTTTTTTTTTACAGAAAAATTCACAATTTTAAGCTTAATAAATTTTTAGAGTATCATAAAAATTTTTCTTCAACCCAAAATCTGGAAAATCCTTTAAATCCAATTACTTTTTTCCATTTTCGTGATGAGTTAATTTTAAATAAAAAAGTGACATCTGGATTAAACAACAAAAGCATCTTCAATTTAATAATTTCCTTTAGAAACTCGAACAAAATAAATTGCTTCCTTAAATTACCTGTTTACCGACAAAAAAGCAAAAGTTTGATCTAAAATACTTGTGGACTTAAAGTAAAGAGTTTGGTCAAGAATAAAATCCATAAAACAAAACTCCCACTACTTCAAGTTCTATTACTTACTTTCCTCCATTTTCCTTTTATTCTCCTCCTTATTTTTCCTCGACAAACTCTTACATGATTCGATTTTCTTACATTAAATCTTAGTTACTCGTAGTCTTGTTGGTAAAAGAGCCAACCCCCTCCACCGAATACACACAAGAATTTATTTACTTTCCGAAATCGTACATTACATTAGTGTGTCTCTGCACATGAGCCCGTGATTTCTTCGAAAGTCTCCCGTCTCTTCTTCACGCACATAAACACACACACATACATGAACAGTATGGATTTACAGTACATATGTAAAACTATCAATTTCATTTTGTTTGGTTCGAAAAAGCATATAATACCAGCACAGCGAGAAATAAGTAAAGACTGGCTGCAGACAGACGCCGAGTAGGTGAGAGACAAAAAACAAAAGCTATAAAAAAAAATTAAAAAAAAAAAATTATGAAGAAACAAACGGCGTCGTAAATGTTTCCACCGTATAATTTATTGTTCTCTTCACACCCTCCGGCACTTTTTCATTATTATTTATTTGTATTATACATATATATTTATCTATCCTATTAATTTTCAATAAAAATTTTTTACCGTCAAATTAATCTTTTAATTACGTTATATAATTGAAAATAAAATGATTATTTGTTGCTACTTGCTTATTTGTTATTATTATTATTATTATTGTTTTATTAATTAAATGCGACGAAATTTTGCTAATTAATGAATTTACGCCGCGTAATTTAATTTAAAAAAATTTTAATTTTCAAGCAGAATATTTTTAATTTAAACATAATGACATTTCGGTGCTCACTTTGATATTTTAATCCGGTAAAAAATTTTTTTTTTCTTTACTGGTTTAGTAATTTATTTTATTATTTAATTTTTCTTCGCTTCAGATTTTATTAATTCAAGTCTTTTTTTTTTTACTTTCGTCACTGAGGTTACACTTGTCTTGGGAAAAAAATTTGATTACCATATTTTATTACGTGAAAATTAATACTAATGTATTTACACATATGTTGTGATATAAAATTTTTTAATTATTTTTTTGTTTTTAATTTTTTTATATATGCATATTAAGTTAATTAATTTAAGCAATTTATCTTAATTATCAGCATTGAAATTTTTTATGACATAATAATGTTGTGACACGGTTATTTTTAAAAATTAAATATTCTTTCTCATAAAACCTGAACATAAGCTCGTTTGTTTCGGTTTTGTTAAAGTCTGAGATTTTATTTAAATTTTAATGAGTGTAAAAATTTATTGGAAAATAATTATCATCATAAAAGACGCTAATAGGCCCGTACTGAATGCCTGTCGAGGTTAATTATGCTTAAGATTACCTATGTCACGTTTTTTTTTTTTTTTTTTTTTTTCAGTAAATCTTTGATTTGGTTTTGATACATGTATTACGAAATTGAAGTATTTTTATGGAAATTTGATTCTTTCTCAGGAAGTTTTAAATTGAAAAACTTTTGTCCTTGTTTAAAAGCAATTTGTGTGCTTACAAGGTGTGAATATATAGGCATTAAATTACCATATCAAAATAAAAAGTTCAAATTAAATAAAATATATGTCTTAAAATTTCTAAAAGTTTTAGTTTAGCTTTTTTTTATTGTAATTGTTGTTTACAAAATATATCTGAATTTTTTTTTAACATGACAACAAAGTCTGGCATAAACATCCTTTGTTAAATATTTTACAAACGCAATAATAGAGAACTAAAAATAAAAATAAAATATTGTTTTAATGAGAGAAACTTTAAATTTTCCCGAGGCGTAATCCAGGAATTTTATTAAACATATATGTAGCATACTATATTACGGTGTGGGTGAGTGTTTACAGTATGTGTGCATTTGTATTCATTCGAACAGAATATGAAGAGCAGTAGGTATATTATTTGGTCTGGAAAATGACGGGATTATACTCGATATATTTATGAACTCTATGTAGACGTAGATGTGGATGTTAATACACACCGTCTGACGGAATATTATCGTTAAATTTTGATATTAATTACGATATGATAAATACTCGTTTTAATAACCGATTTGTTTATGAAAATGAATGTCTGAACTTTGTATAAATAATACAGGTGATTGAGATTAATTTAAATGGTTATTATCAAAAACATTTTTGAATAATTGATTATTTCGTAGACTCAACTATTGGGAAATTTAATTAATAATTTTGTTAATGTATACATTTGTATTCTATTATTTTAAAAACATGTCAGCTGATTAATTTAAACATAGCTGCTAATTAATTTAAAGACACAAAAAAAATTAAATCTACCTGTTTATTTATCGTTTTGTTATTTTTTTTTTTCAATGATTAAATTTAAAAATAAAATTGTCAGCTTATTTATTACCTGAAGATTATTCAAATTTTATCTGTACGTTCAGGATATTTATTTTGAACCTGCAAATATTTGATGCACAGAAAAAAACTACTTCGTTAAAAATACTAGAAATTTGAATCAAAAATTTAAATCTTGACACTTTAATGTGTCAATAGTTAATTTTTTTAAGGAAACAATAATCTAATTAACAAAAAGCATTTTTTTTTTTCAATTTAAATTTCCCGCTTTGATGGCGCTGCAAGTAAATTATAAATGACGTCATTTGATTAACCAATCAGCATTCTTAAAGTCATTTTGAGATTATTGAGTAAGAAAACAATTTAAGATTAATTCCAAGACAAAAAATTCTTGAATCAAATCAACCAATTTTTTAAAATGTATTTTTATAAAATAAAATCGACTTTTCACAGCATAAATTTTCATAAAATGTAGCCACAAAATTTATAAAGCATTGCGAAAAACGATAAAATACAACCTAAACATCTAAAATCCCTCATCACTTGCAACAGGGCGCAACAAAAGTAGTACCACACAACCAGAACATGCACAAAATAAAGCAGATCTTAGCTTAGAGGGTTACAAGGTAAAGTCGGCACAGTGACGCACGTGCCAAGTACAAAGCACGAGGATTTCACTTCACAACCTCCAACTAGACGTCCATCAGCCGCCCGTAAAATAAAAAAACTATCTTCTCTTTTTTTTTCTTTACTGGTTTGGTGAATCTACAACCAACTCGGTACATAACAGCTTGGAGAATCGAAAATAGAAGCAAAGAGCCCTCACACTCTGTTAATATCATACCAACACAACCAGCACGGTTGATACTGCACAGCAGAGGCTGTGTGATGATGAGATAGAGATAGAGAGTAAAGATCGCAAAAGCTTACTACTGGCAGCGCTAATCTATTTTAGCCTCGGGCCGAGGCATGCCCCTGACGGCCGCGATGCGCAGGCAAGCCCATTCCCATCCTCATCCACACTACGCTTCACTAGTTTACGTACCACCAAATCCGCAGACCATCATCCAGCATCCAACATCCAACATCCCTTTAACAGCCACCCACACAAACAGACGCTGAGAAATCGCTCCCAATACGGGATTGAGGGGGCCAACATTTCCCTCGACCCTCGGGGTAGTGTCTGTTAAAAATTACTTACTGCTAACTTGATATTCTGTTCCATGGATTTCTGATCATATTTTAATTTTGAAGATTTTAATGTTTTTACCCTTTTTTTTACTCCTACTCAGCCAGTGGTCAGTTTGACTCAAGGATATTTTGATGAGAAAAATGGGTATAAATACAAAGCTCAGGGGATTGAAATCATCAGTTCTACTCTCAATTGTTCTTCGAAAAGTCATTACTCTACTAATCAATATTTTCGTCAATTCATTTAATTCAATTATTCAATTACGATATAGTCCAAAAATGTTTAATTAATTTGGTATTAAAATTATTTTTCAAATTTATTCTTGTCAAAACAAAATTATTATTTTTTCTTTCGACGTTTGATATAAAATTATGAAAATATTTAAAATTTTATTAAGATATTAATAATATTTACGATTTTTTTTTTTTTAAGAATTTCAGAGTTCGATTGTCAATCGCAAATCTAAAAATGTCAAAATTATTTCTACTGATTCTTTCAGAGTATAACTTAGGCAAAGTACAAGTGAAATTATCATATGTTATAATTTATTAAGCCAGAGTAATTTTTAATAAAAATTTACAAATATACAGTTCAATAAATTATTAGTTCTAATTAATAAAATATTTTAACATTCTAAAAATGTTAATGATTTTGTTATTCAATTACCGTAAAAATGAATTTAGATTGCTGAAATAAAACTTTCACATTTAAACGATTCAAATTTT
Organism: Cotesia vestalis; assembly: GCA_000956155.1. Taxonomy (NCBI): domain Eukaryota; kingdom Metazoa; phylum Arthropoda; class Insecta; order Hymenoptera; family Braconidae; genus Cotesia; species Cotesia vestalis. The sequence goes on from JZSA01003156.1 coordinate 39,440, forward strand.
TAATTTTTTACACTGTTATTGTTTTTCCTGCACTGCCAATCTGTTCTGATTTGCTGATGTTACGCCTAAGGGCACTGCAGAGATTTATTCGGAACGCAACGTCCCATGCAGCAACGAAAATTACGCCTTCTACACTAATGACGTACAAAAATAAAATATTAATGAATAAGTCAGTAAATGTTAAAAATAAACGACATTTAATAATTCATACAGGCTTTGAGTTGCTACATTCAGCAGCAGCATCTACTTCCATGATACAAATGGCCAGGATAGCAATCAAAAGAATCAGTAGAAATAGTTTTGACATTTTTAGATTTGCAATTGACAATTGAACTCTGAAATTCTTGAAAAAAAAAAATTGTAAATATCTTAATAATATTTAAAATCTTTTAATTTTATATCACACGTCGACAGAAAAAAAATAATGATGATTTGATGAAAGTAAATTGGAAAAATTCATTTTAATACCAAATTAATTAAAAATACATTAATTAAACATTTTTAGACTGTATTATGATTAAATAATAAATGAAATAAACTTACCAAAATATCGATTAGAGGAATGACTTCTGGAAGAACAATTAAAAAGTAGAAGTGATAATTCCTATCCCCTGAACTCTGTATTTATGGCCATTTTTCTTATCAAAATATCCTTGAAAATTACCACTGACGTACCACATCGCAATTACATTATCAAAAAGTTTAAAATATATGATCAATTAACCCATAAAAAAGATATGACTTGCAATTATACAAATTGTTTTAGTGATAAATAAAAAAAAAAATTTTAAAAACGACTGATACCGAATTCGTCGTCAATCTTGGGGCAAATTTAGTTTTAAAAAATACTGATAGAAGAATTTATTATTTTTTTAGTTGAAAAATTTATTTAGACGGAAAGAATATTCATTTATTTATCAAATAATATTTGATAATTAATATAACTAATTGGTACATAAATTTTGATAAATATTTTTTTGGGAAGAAAAGTATATTTATCACCAGAAAAAATTTTTTTTTTATTATTAATTTTTTTCTGCTACATATATATCATTTTGTCATAAGAAAACTACTTATTTATCTGTTTACCTGAATTTTGTTAAATATTCAAGTTATAGGCTTATTAAAAGTGTGAAAAAAAATTTTTGCAGCCACTTTTCTTCAATAATTAATAAATATTTATTAAAAATCATCAAATATCAGGAAGTCATTTATAAATAATAATAGGGATAATGTCTGCTAAAAATTACTTACTGCTAACTTTCTATTCTACTCCATGGATTTTTTATTATATTTTAAGTTTGAAGATTTTAATGTTTTTGATAAAAAAATTGTTTTGATACAAGCACAAAATTATTTTTTAGACAACTGGGTGTTTTTAAGAATTTAAGAATTTTTTTGCTTGAAAAAGATTGCTGAAATGAAATTTTTATACTAAAAGGATTTAAATTTTTAATTTGAAGTAAAAAAAAAAAGAAATTACTCTTAAAAATTCAAAAACTGGGCTCATAATTTTTTCAACTAAAAAATTAAATTTAACAAAAATCAAAAAAGTCTACTCGAAAAAAGCTTCTTATTAATCTCAAACTTTTGCCAAAAAAAAATGTTTAGATTAAAAAAAAAGGCGATAAAATGATCTGATAGCAAGCAATGAGTTCATTAACGCGTTCTCATTTATGCTCAATACCATCCCACCCATGATGACGATCATCAATTGATATCGATCTCTCTCTGGGTAATGGGTAAGTCATCTCCTCACATTAATATATCCACCATCAATGTATCTTCCCATCCACAGGCATACAGATGTACCGACACACTGATACATTGGTTACATTGGATACATGTGAGCATTGTATTCTTATATCAAAGAGCTGACAGCCTGTGCAGAACATGATATGACACGCCTACAGACCATCCCAATCTCTCGAGGTTCTCCTCACATATCCAACACTCTCTATAAATACCTATCCTCAAAACACACATGATACCGGGCAGTAAAATCACTCAGACAATAAGGAATTTATCTTCTTGATATCCATTGACATTTCAATCAAAAATCGATCCTTTATAATCAAACAGTGTCTTATAACTCAAAACTCTTATATCATCATCATCATCATCATTATCGTTACCTTCAGCTCGCCTCTTCACACAAAATTAAACATCATCTTCTTATTTGAATCTCGACATCTAATTTTAATTTATTTCTCATCCGAAAATACCTTTCGGTTCCTTTGAAATCAAACTCTAAAAAAGAACAGCGGGCTGGCGAGCGAAAAAAAATCGTGGCCTAAATTTAGCCGGACGTTTTTTCACCGAATAGTATCTAGGAATGTTCTTTGTTTACGTAAAGCCTTCGCGGTTTCTCAATACTTAAGTGTCCCTTTTACTTAATCGTTTGATCATTTAATTGTTGTGATTTCTTCACTCAAAGATTACGCTTAAGTTTATGTGCAGAAATTTTTTGCGTTTATGGCAGGAAATTTTCTTTATAAATTACCGTGGGATTTTCTGCAATTCCTGATCTATAATTACAATTTTTTTTTTTTTTATAATTATTCATGGAGACAATGTAAAAAATATAGAAAAATACCATTCAGTAAAAAATAGTAAATGTGAAAAATTAATAAGTTAAACAATTATTTTTTAATATTAAACATTTCAGTAAAGTAAAATGGTTTTATTGAAATTACTAGAAAATTTATCGGAGTATCCAGTAAAAATTAATCTAAGTAACGGGATTTTTCACCGACTTTAACTTTTATACAACTATAATTCTAATTAAATTTTATGGAGTTAATTAAATATTAGATGTAAAAATATACTTTAATGACATTCGGAATTTTTTTGTACCATTAGCGATTATTCTATTTAAATTCTCAAGTGAAATAACTTCAAAAAATAAATTAATCAAGCATTTAATTTTATGAAACAAAATCTACACTGAAAAAAAAATTCTTGACTAGATTGTAAATTTTCTTTGCTCGAGAAAATTCTAAGGAAGATTGAAAATTTCTTGAATGAAGTCAAAGTTTCTTGAGTGAAAAAAATTCCTTCTTGCTCCAAAATAAATTTTGTCTTCCTTAAAATTTTATTGGCGCAAGAAGTTTGTTTTTTCTGTGTAGTTTTTCCAAAATAAAAAATCTATAAAAATAATAATAATAATAATAATAATAATAATAATAATAATATTCCATTGACAACAATATGTCCAATAATAATTAAATTTTTTTAATATTTTACTGGAGACTTTGGTAAATTTTACTGACCGAATCTTTAAAAAGTATTGCTGTTACTAATGATTGATAAAATAGCGCTTTAAATTACAATACACTCCGTTAATTTCTCTCATGAACTTAACAGTAAATTTTAAAGAAAATTTCTTTCCGTGTAATTGCATCTCGCACGCAATGCTCAATTTTATTTTTTCCATAAAATTCTATCGCATGAAAATAAGAAGCAACCTTGCAAGACTGTATGGGATGATATAAAGCAGGAACTATGCCCGAGTGATATGGAGAACAAGAACAAAAAGCCCGATGACAAAGAACCAGGGAATCAAAGAAGAATGAGCTGAGACTACGCGAGTGAATTTCAGCCACACCTTGCCAATGGCTCCTCAAGGCGAAATAACAACATAAACTAGATACATCTCTGATTAAAATCGGTTTTATCGTCCGTTTAAATACCGGAACAATCGGTACGCTTGTACCTTCCAGCTTGTAGCTGTTTTTTATTATTATTTTCTTTCTTTGTCAGGGGCAAGGGGCAAGGGGGGGGGAGATTGTTGCTGTAGCTGTGCTGATCGATAATTTTATTTGCTCGGAATCGGAATGAGGATTTCATTTCCATAGAAATTATTTTTTGTTAATACTTGTGCGTGATTGAGTGTGACGTTCAATAGAAATGTCAGATGTGCGTTGTGAATGAAGCAGAGGGTAATAAGGTAAATAGGGAGCTCGAATAGTTAAATTGATTTTTTTTTGGTGGATGCTCGATAGAGGATTTAGAATTTACAAGTTGGGATGTAGAACAGCTTGTTATGGCTTTTGGCGGAGGACATTTCAGTGGGCTAATAAGGGGAGAGAAATTTTTTGATTTTTGGGTGCATTTGTAGAGTTTTATTTTTTTGGGGTATTAATATTGCTACAAAAATTATTGAAATTTAATTTTTAAATCATAAAATTTAAGTTGTAAAAAATTTTTTTTAAATTGTAATTGGATTTACAATAAAATATTTTAAAAATTTATCTAATAAATTTTTTATTTGATACTTTATCATTATAAGAAAAAATTAAATTCTAAAAATTTTTATTTTTCCAAATCATATTTTCATATTAAAAAAAAAATTTTTTTTAATTTTATTTTTATTAAAATTTTTGGAAAATTGTTTTTAAAATAATTATTTCGAACTTAAAAAAAAAAATTTTTTTAATTGAAAAATAATCTGCTAAAAAATGTAAAATTAAATTAAATAAATTCTCACTTCTCTGAGCATAAATCAACGCGACAAATTTCCTCGCAAAAAAAAAGGCGAGAACCAAGCATTTTAAATTCCAGTAGTGTTTTATAAATTCGTAATAAAAAAGGTCCCTAAGTGAAGTACTTGACGTAGAAATGATGCAAGACAAATGAAGGTTTCCACGAGTAGAGCAGTTTTATATAACATAATTTGAGTGACAAGCTTAGCAGCCAGCTGTTTTTAAAATCTCTCCGTTGATCCGTAGCCGGCGCTACCATTTGAGCCTACAACTAAACAGAGATTTAAGCAACCCCTACACAAACCTCGTTAACGCATCCACCATCCGGCACCCAGAAGGTCCAACCTACTGCTTTTATCTCTCGGCATATTTTTAATTTTAAACTCCCCATCATCTCAATAATAATTCTCAGCAAATTAAAACCCGGTACAATTCAAATGTCAAGTTATAAATTTTTTATTAAAGCGCTCCTCTTGTCCGTAATTTTACAATCATTATCAGCGCATTAGCATTATCCGTTTATTACAGGATCCGCGGCTTAGATCTTGCATAAGGCCAGATGAGAGCGAGTTAAGTTAAGGGAATAATACGTACTATTTTCTTGATCAAGTCTCGCATTCCCCGGCGATCTGTTTGCGAGGCCATTAGGGATCAGCTTGGATCGTAAATTCATTGATATATTTACTGTGTAAACAGAATCTTCGCGAGTGCCTGCATAAACGAGCACCGTCTTCTCAACTAAGCATCTACATACATACTTATAACGCCTCGAACTTTAGCTTCTTCTTTTTTTATTTATTGTACTTGTACTTATTCTCAGCACAGCCAACCATCCCACTTTATTCCAGACTAAAACTCATTTGCCTACGCATCTGTATAACTATATTGTCCGCAAGTCGCTTACATTAACTGTTACAGCATTCCCTCGCGATTACTATCGGCAATAATTATTTTACCGGGACGTGTCGCGGATAAATACTAAAGACATCATTTTATTTTATAATTAATAATTTGCACACTCTGAGGCTTAATGTGTTACCCAAGTGACCAAACGAACAATTCTCGTTACTTATTACATCTAAATGTCAATGTAATGTGTTAATAAATTTTTTATTTTTATTTTTAATTATTATTTGGTATTATTAAATTACGCGGATGTTAATTTCTCTTTATAAATGTCAATTTTATTTATTTTATTTAATAATTTAAATTAAAATACAATCATTAAAGGTCAAAATTAATATTAAATTATTGAAAAAAAATGTTCAATTAATTTTTTTTTTATTTTTGATTAAGATTTTTTAATTTTCTAAAAAAAAAATATGACAATTAAAATTTGACGAAATGTATCATTTTTATTTTACAAATTTATTTTTTTTTTTTTAAAGAGTATAGACGATAAAATAATTGAATTTATTTAAAAAAAAAAAAATTAATTGAATTTTCTAATCAATGAAACAAGATAAAATATTCATCAAAAAAGCTGAGGCAAAAAATGAATCAATAAACCCTGACAGTTTTGGGTCAAGCATTAGATCGACTGATAACTGTAATTGACAGCGTCACAATATAAATAGGTAACACGTAATATCGAGATAAAATACTAAATTATATAAATACATAAATAATAATATATATTATATCGATATAGTATCTAGAAAGTAAAACGTGGGTATTTAAATTAAATACGAGCCTTTAGATCGAATAAACGTCCGAAATCCATCCGCATTCAAAGTGATTATATCTCTGTAAATTTTCCAATTGAGCGAATACTTTGCACAATGCTCATACCAGTCTCTACATATGTACTGTATAAAAGAGAAGCTTTTGGCAACTACTATTTGTATTTACTATTGGTAAAGGACCAAATCGAGTTCGGTAAATCTAGTTGCCCCCAACCTTAACTATTGTAGTCTCTAGTTCCAGAATAACAGGCTTAATCCTTGGTTTACTATTTTCCCTTCTATTTCTATTTAAGCTTAAATCAATCTTTGCCGTTTGATTAATTTTTACTTATATTTATTATTATTATTATTATTATTATTATTATTTCTCAACTATTGATGTTTTTAAAAATATAAGCCCATCCTGATGTTACACTCATCAAAAGCTTTCGTTTGATTACCCACATGCATTTTGATACATTTTTCATGTATACATATATATATAATATATATAAATATATGAAAAATTGATGTGGGTACTCAAATGAAAGGTCTTGATGAGTGTAATGTCGGAGTGAGCTTATATCTTTAAAAATGTCAATAGTTCACAAGATACAAGGTCATTTTTTAATTTCTGATATTTTTAAAGATATCGGTGAGTATTTTATCATTTGATTATCGTAGACAAAAATTTTTTTTGTTCTCTTAACATTATAAATAATAATAATAATAACTCTAAAATGTTTAATTCATAATATATGTATTATTGTAGTTATTATTATTATTAAAAAAATATGAACCCAAAAAAAATTTTATATAAATTTATTTTGAACATAAAAAATTTTAATGGAAAGATTAGTAAAAAATTTATTACTTACAACAAAATATAAAAAAAAAAAAAGTAAATTTTCTCGTATGTTTTGTATAAAAACTAAATAAAATGAATAAACATATAAATTGACTAAGACGATTGAAATGAAAATAAAAATAATAAAAAAGAGTGAGAGCTTTCAAAATAAAGTGATACATTGATAATTTATAGCGGAACAGATGGTTTTGAAATTCCCGTCTAGACTATAAGTAATAGTGGTGTAAGTTAAACATAAGTGCAAATATTCTTGGTTATGAATCTTACGGTAGTTAAATACTTTTCGTAGATGCTTATGCTTATGCATGTGATTTCCTCCATTCGCTTATTCTATGTTGTGTTTTCGCAAGTGTGTTAAGTACACGAGAGTACGTGTTTACTTCGACACAAATATGTGGTTGTGGTTTCGTCAAAGCACCCATGAGAACCAAACGAGAGGAGGCGAGTAGTATAAGTGCATAAGTATAGTACAGCGTAGTATGGACGTATGTTTGTGTGTAAACGTTTAGCTCCATTCGGCGTACGCGAAATTTGTGGCGTGAACGCATCGACGAATTTACGAGACACGAGCCTTCCCACCCGCACAATTATGTTTACAAACAGTCGTACATCATAAGAACAGACGTTAACGCACGCGAGTGTATTCCGTTCCATTCCCGAAGATTCTACAACAAAGGGATTGTCATCTGGGCTTGTTTGTTGTTGTTATTATTGTCATCGCTATTATCATTCATTATGTCTCATTGTAGATGTCTATTGTTTTGTGTATCTTCAAACTATATTACACAATAATTCAAATAGTTTTATTCTATTTTGACCTTTCATCTTTTATTTTATGTCTTTTAATAAAATTTATTGTCTAAAAAAATTCCAGTTTAGTGAACAAAAAAATTTATCTCATTAATTACACAATTGTACTGTTCATAGTATTATTTTTAAAAAATAATTAATTTTATGGTGTTAAAATGTTCTATTTGAGTATTAAAAAAAAAAAAAATTTTTTTTTAACTGATTCATTACAAAATTATATTTTTTATTTAAAAAAAAAAAAAAGCTGCAATTAAATGACTTCAATTTTTTAAGTAAGCTACGCGCGCAAAATAAAGCTTAACTAAAATATATTACATTAGAAAAAAAAAAAATTAGCGATTCAAAAGAAAAATTCTTGAATTAAAAAATTTTTCTTCGTTCAAAAAAATTTTAATTTGATTTAACAATTTTTATTTTGAATCAATTAAAATTTTTTTTCAATTTCAAACTAGAATTTTTTACTAGCCAGTATCATGTACAGTAAATTAAAATTTTTTTTTCAATGAATAAAATATTAATCTAAAGTATAAGATTGTAATAAAAAGTAAATGAAATTTATTGGCTAGAGTTGCTTTGAAAAGTAAGAAAAAAAATTAACATTTTATATTGATAAGAAATCGATCAAATTGAGATGAACTTGGGCGAATTTAGTTTTATCAAGGCAAAAAAGTAAGTGGTTAAGGACTGAGGATATAAAGAGCAAGGGCAAGAAGATAAGGAAAAAGAGAAAGAGGGAAAAGACGAGTGAATGAATAAAAGATTTTGGTAGTGATACAATAAGGAGAATCCATAAAATACTAGATGGAAAAACGTAAATATTGAAATATTTTCTTACGCTCTAGCGCGACTCAATCTATCACTGTGCATGATGCTCGACTTTATATTCATGTATAGACATATAATATATAATATTTTCATATGTATATATATTTTTCAGCATAAGAGGTCGAAGATATGTAGATTCAGAAATGGCGCATGATCGACGCCTGAGGGATGTTAATAAAACGTCGGAAAAAGCGTAAAAATTTAATGCTTTGAAATGGTATCGGGCGTTTTGATCCCCGGACAAAATATCACTGACAAAATATCCTTAAGGCAAAATATCTCCGGACATAATACATTTATTGTGAAATATATCAAATGTATTTTCCTGAGAAAATTGCAATCTTACAATGATAAATGATGATCATAATAATAATTGTAATAATTATGTGAAAATATTTGATTGAAATTATATCACACTGAAAAAATAAATTTCTGTTTAAAAAAATGGGAATTGTTTTAGTAAAAAATTAATTTGTTTAAAATTTTTAACAATTTCAATTTTCAGCTGTACAAATAAATATTTTTTATGCGTATCGACTTGTAAGTAATTAATTTACGCGGAAAATTAAAACAATTGTAATACCACACGTATAACATGAGCACTTAAGGCAAGCACATTTGATTTTTACCGAACTTTTTTTCACTATAATTTTCTAGTTGAAAAAAAATTCATTTGACTTGAAAAAAAAAAAATATTTTTAGAAAGACACCTTACGAATATATTCATCCAACAAAGTAGTAAAATCGACATACAAAAATATTTTACATTGTATGTTTATATATAAATGTATCGTGCTCTTAATTGACTTTTTAAATGAATAATTTATCGGTAAGCAAGTACGTAACAAGGTTAAAAAACAACAATTACGTTATTTTCACTGATAGCTACAAGTGGAATCCTATTGGATACTTTTCGTTTATCGCTAAAATATGATACCTCCACTTTACCTTTATCAGTTAATACCAAGAAAATTTCAACATAAATTCGAGGTTAACAACAATTGGGTCTATTGTTATCGACTACTTGCAGTCAGTAATATTATATTTTTTACGTAAAAATGCCTCATCTCTTAAGCTAAAAAAGCAAGTACAATTTATTTTATGAAATTTAATTTTAAGTTACTTTAAAATATATTTGTTGCAACACAAATGTGTAATTAATATTTTTTGCTCTTTAATATTGACCAAATTTTTTTGCACTTTAATTTATTTTAGAATTTCTGATCCAAAAATGTCCAAATTTGGCCCCCTGATCATTGTTTTATTGTGTGTTGTTGGCACTGTGCTCGTTAATACTGTAGAGAGCAAGACATGTGGTCTTTCTGAGTATAGTGTATGAATATCATTTATTTATTATACATTACTTTGTTAATCACCAATATTTTAATAATCAATTTTGTGCTTTTAGTGTGAAACTGATGAAGATTGTTGCAGCAACAAATGCGTAAAAGATGACGATGAAATGATTTGTAAAGGAGATGACATGGAGCGTTACGCTGAATCTATACACAACAACCCTCGTGAATAAAAATTACAAATTAAAAATTGCGAGAAACGATGTAAACTTTCAAAAAATAAGTAAATTTTATTTGAAATAATAGTTTTAGTTATTTTGAATAGTTTAAAAAATTTTCATCCTTGGAAAAAATATTTCCTAGAGAATAACCATAAAGAAAATATCCTCAAAGCAAATTACACTGAGAGAAAAAATTTATTTTTAAAAAAATCAGCAATGTTGAAATAAAAAATTCATTTGTTTAAAATTTTAAACAATTTTATTTCTAAGCTGGAAAAAAATCAACATTTGACTCTCATTAAATTTCTTGTCGAAAGAAATATTTTCTAAATTTGGGAAAAACAATTTTAGATAGACAACTTGCTAATTTTCATCCGAAAAATTTTTTTTTAATTAAAAAAAATGTTTTTAATGCAAGAAAGTTACTGGAACAAAATTTTCTTAATATAGAAATTTAGTAACCTTTTTTAAATATTTTTTACACATCATACGATAATATTTTACGTGCAAAATGATAAATATTGAAATGGGAATTATAAATTGTAATTTCTTCAACTTTTTCGACCTGGCCTTTATAATTCTTTTAAATTCTATTTTTTATATATAATTATTTATACTAAGAGAAAAAATTTCTTTTGAAAAAAATGGGCATTATTGTAACAAGAAATAAATTTGTTTAAAATTTTATTTCTTAGCTGAAAAAATAAAATATTTTTCTCAAAGTAACTTTCTTGTAAAAAAAAATTTTTTTTTATTTTAAAAAAAAAATTTTGGATGAAAATTCGCAAGTTGTCTATCTAAAATTGTTTTTCCCAAATTTAGAAAATATTTCTTTCGACAAGAAATTTAATGAGAGTCAAATGTTGATTTTTTTCCAGCTTAGAAATAAAATTGTTTAAAATTTCAAACAATTAAATTTTTTATTTCAACATTGGTGATTTTTTTCTCACGGTGTATTTTTATACATTTTGCCTTGAGGATATTTTCTCTATGGATATTCTCTGGGAAATATTTTGTCCAAGGATGAAAATTTATCAAACTATTCAAATGAACTAAAATTATTGTTTCAAATGAAATTTAATAATTTCTTGGAAGTTTACATAGTTACTCGTAATAGTCAATTTTTAATTTTTATTAACGACGTCCCCTCGCCTCCTTTGTAAGTCGCTCGAGACGCGCCATGTCATCTCCTATACAAATCATTTCGCCTTCATCTTCTTTGCATTCGAGACTGCAACAATCTTCATCTTTGTTACACTAAAAACACAAAATTGATTATTAAAATATTGGTGATTAATAAAGTAATGCATAATAAATAAATTACATTCATACATGATAATCAGAACGACCACATGGCTCCGGCTCACCTTCCACAGTGCTAACGAGCACAGTGCCAAGAACAAACAATGCAACAATCATCACGGGGGTGAATTTGGTCATTTTTTAAATGAGAAATTCTGAAATAAATTAAAGTGGAAATAAATTTAGGTTCATTGTGAATTTTACTCTTGATTTTTTTTTAAATAACTTTTAAATTCTGTTACGCGATATATTTTAATTTTACAATTCAACGTCACGAATTTAAAAATTTTTTAATGAATTAACTACACGGAAAAAAAATTACAGGAAAATTTTCTATAATTATGGAAATTGTTCTGATAATTTATCTTCGTAGTTTCTATTATAGTATAAGAAAAAAATCCCATAAAATTATAGGAACAGTTTCCATATATTTTTCTTTCCGTGTACATATTTGCAGTGCAGAAAAAAAAATTTTTTAAATAATTTAAAATTATATTTCATAAAATAAATTGTACTTACTTTTTTTAAGCTTAAGCGAAGGGGCGTTTTAATGTAGAAAATATAATATTACTGAGTACAAGTCGTCGACAATAATAGATCCAATTGTTGATCACCTCGATTTTATAGCAAAATTTTTTCGGTCGTTATCGATAAAGATAAAGTGGGGGTATCATATGTTAGGTAAGTAGTAATTAAAATGACAAAAGCGTTTGCAATTTTTATTTATTTGAATTGGCGAAATGTACGACTCATGTTAGATAATCGGAGTGAAGAGTAATTATTTAGCGATAAATGAAAAGTATCCAATAGGATTTCACTTGTAACTATCAACGGAAATAGCTTAATTGTTGTTTTTTAACCTTGCTAGGTACTTGCTTATCGAGAAATTATTTATTTAAAAAGTCAACTATAAATTTGTATACAAAAAAATATTTTCGTATGTCGATTTTACTACTTTGCTGTATGAATTATGTATTTATTAAATTTTATGTAACGGTAATTTTAACTATACGTGGTATTAATTTTTTAAATAAGTCATTAGGTATTTTATTGAGGTTGTATAAAAAAATCAATTATTTTTTAAAAAATGTATCTTGAAAATATTGTTAAAAATTACTCGGCGATAAACGAAAATAATTGCACTTATTGCTATCAATATCAATTAGATAATAGTTGATTGTTAACCTTGGCACGTGAATATCGATGAAACAATTATCCAACAAGTCAAATTGCTTGTTGTTTGCAGAAAAAAAATTTTCTTTTAATTTTTTATATAAATGATTTATTTTTCTGCAAATAAAAATTTTTCAAAGAAAAAAAATCAAATTGTTTATTTAAATTGATAAAAAATCCAGCAATTATAAAAAAAATTGTACAGTTCCTGTACAGAAAAAAAAATTTAATAAATAAAGTGAACTGGAATAAAAAAATTTTTTTAATAATTTTTTATTAAAAAAAAAATTCATTCTGGAGTAAAAAAATTTTTTTTCTGTTATTATTTTGAAATAGAACAGCTCGTATTATAAAAAAAAAAAATGTATGTTCTACATTTATAGACAGTACTGACACTTGAATGTTCTTTTGAGTTGAAAAAGTAGAAATAAATTTATCCCATTAATGGATGTAAAATTTTATAAAAGGGAACTAATTTCAATTTTATGTTGCAGACTTCTTTTCATGTATGTTTCACCAAGTCGTTACGTTCGCAACACTTTACGTTTGACAGGAATTGAATTGCTGAGGATAAAGCTGTTAAAAACCAAGCTAAATTATACAGTTATTCCAGTTATATCATCTATGTGGGATAATTTCACTGACTTTGAAAAATCACGATACATTTCGCAATCAATCAAGCTCAAAACTGAAGAATTATCAGCGAGTATCAACTCTTAGATGAATCATGGTTTTATACTTATTAATTTTTTGCAATCTGTTGTATATGAAAATATAAATTGTTTCCTGTTTATCTTCTAAAGTTTTTAATTTTTCATATGAGAACAATCAATTTGGAATTGAAATAAATATTTTTAATTAATGGCGAGATTATATTTAGATGATTTTATTATATGAAAATAGTTGTTAATATTTTTTAACAATAAAATATATTGACTATTTGTAAAATTCATTTAAACTAAGTTGACAGTAAATTTTTATAATTAACAATCGATTGATATTGATGACGGAACTAACTACTGAGTATTTAATTAACAAAAAAAATAATAAATTTCACATACAAAATACATACTATATTAAAAAACAAGTTAGTTATACACAATTTCCACGCTTTCAAATGTTTTTACAATTTGATTAAAAAAAAAACTTAGAATTCACATAGTTTATTGGCGAATTATTATATACTCCAAATATTAAAAAATATAAAACATGTTGCGTTTTAAAATTTAAAAATACAATACGATACATAGTTCCAAACGTATTCAATTAACATAAAAATCAACAAATTTATTAAAATAATAGCAGCGAAAAATAATATTTAATTTAATGTTGTTCGATCAATTTTTTTTCTTTTATATCACCAGCATTCAATTGATAAGCTGCCTAAAAAATTTATTTTTATTAGCACCGACGAGCACCCCGTATAAGACTTTTACAATCATATATCAATTATTAAAATAAAAAGATAGAAGATTTAATATAATTTCAACTGTTAATGAAATCATTGAGTTAAGCCGAAAAGCTTAAGAGCATTGAAAGCAGTGGCTAAAGCTACTTCTTCGGGTGATTTATTCATAAAAGCAGCTATCATTTCGACAATTGCCGGCAAGGCACAAGGTTCATTACGTTGAAAAGTGCAATAACGATGAAGAAATGTCATTGACCTTTCGGTTAATGCTTCTTTTACATGACTTGGAAGTTTGCTAGCTCTAGTATTAGGATACATAAATGGTGCATCAGTCTCAACTAATATTTTATCCAATGGCACATTGCCAGTCTCAAGAATTTGTCGAACACCGCTGTCCGATTTATCTTTACACAAATAACCAGTGATACCAATGTAAAAACCTTGATCGATATATAATTGTGCTTCATCAGCCATCCCGACGAACGAATGAATCATTACCGGTGGCAAACGATTTTTGTAATGACTCAGTACCTCTAACACGTCTGCTTGTGCCCCACGCTCATGAACAATCAGCGGTTTGTTTAGTCTACAAGCTAATTCTATTTGTTTGTGAAAAACAGCGCGTTGTGTTTCTGGATCTGAGAAGTCTCGATTGTAATCAAGACCACATTCTCCGATAGCGACACACTCCGGATTACTGGCGATGCTCTCGAGTTCATTCAATGTGTCTGAATCTTCCCAAGACTTTGCGTCGTGAGGATGAACTCCAGCTGTTGAATATAGTACACCTGGGTATATTCTTGTCAAGCGTAACGCTTCCTTACTCGAACGTACACTTGCTCCAATTACCATTATTTTCTGTACTCCAGCGTCTTTAGCTCGTTGAATGACACTGTCTAGATCACGACTGTACTTTTTGTTGGTCATATTTGCGCCCACGTCAACCAGGATATAATTTTCGTAACATTGACTCATTGGTGACTTGTCTACTGGTTTCTCCTCCCCGCTTGAGCTGCTTTTATTTTCTGCCATTTTTATTTACTTTCATAAATTATCTGAAAATTTTATTAACATATTAACATTTATTATAAATATAATGATACTGAAATTCAAAGACATCTGATAATTTTAGGAATTTTTTTAACAAACAAATTATAGCAAGAAAATTTTAATTAAAAATTTCATCTTTAGAATCTCTGAAAAATTATAAATGAAATTTTTATCAATAATTTTCTATGGCCAGTTTATTTAAAAAAAAAAATTAAAAAATTTTCAAGTGTCTACTAACTTCAACCTCATTAAATATACTGATATTTATTCACATATGATCATGTCAAATATCATAAACTTATAACCTACAAATACTTATCGCTAATTAATAATGTCATTTTTTTAACGACTTAAATTTTTTACTAATAAGCACAATTTTTTTTTAGTCAAATCAAAGACTTACCTATCATTTAAAATTAATTAATAATGTGAAATAAAAAAGATTTACAAAATCTAGTTGGAGCTGATGATAAAACGTTGGATATTGTGGCTACTGTACTTATGCGCACGCATTTAAGGGGAGTTTCCTTTTTCTCATACTACTGCATATTTAAACGGCGCGGAATATTTAAATATTTAAATTGACACGTGAGTAATTAATTTAAAAAATATAAATCACTTAATTAAGTATTCTTTCTAACCTTATAAGATTTTCAAGCACCTATCGACCTCTTTAAGTTGTTGCTGGATCTTCGAAAAAATTTAATTTAAATAGTTTAAAATACAGATAAGTATTTTTCTAAAATAATAAATTATTAATTATTCACATAAACGTAATTAGTGTATTTTTTATTCAAGGATGTTTCCTTTAAAAAAAATTAAATTTGCTGCTTTACTTTTCTGCAATAAAAAACTGAATACATGAAAAAATAATGAAAACAAAAAAAAAAGAGAAAATTAGTAAATTTTATTTTTATTTTACGCTACAAATAATTTTAAACCAGAGCTTATTGTATTTATTAATTTTTTTTACTCAACAATTAAAAATTATCAGTATCAAGTAATAAAAACTCCTTAATTATTTGTTATTTGTGCTATGTTTTCTTGCACTCTCTGTCAAAAGTTGAATATTCGTATCTCTGTCACTCCTGTCGACAATCAATTACAACAATAAAGATACAACTACTGTCATTTTATACAGAGAGCAATTCTACTTGCAAACGGCAAATAATAACCCATCTGGTAGTCAGCGCTAGCTGTGGCGACTTTGCGTATTACCTATTGGAAATCATCTGATACATAACCAACCACATTGTAAAAGCTTATCATCAACTGCAATATTAAACAATTTTATTTACAATAAACAATGGAAGAATATATATCAGCAAAAAAATTACGTGAATCAGGCTGTTGCGTACCTGGTTGCAGAAATTATGGGAAAAAAGTAGAGGGTGTGCATTTTTATTCATTTTCTAACGTTAGTTACAAAAAACCTCAAACCGAAAAATGGATTAAAGCAATAAGAAGAATAAAGTATGTAATTATTATTGTCTACAATTTAAAGTTGTCTTTAATATTTTTATTTATTTAAATTGATTATTTTTTTTAGTGATGATGGAACACTTTGGCAGCCGAACAAAGGGTCTAGGATTTGTAGCGAACATTTTATTGGCAACAAGAAATCAGAACATCCGCTTAGTCCCAGTTTTGTACCTTCAATTTTTCCAGAAGCATATTATGGAAAACAGATGAACAAAGCGACTCAAAAACTTCTTCTCAATCGGTAATTAAGCAATTACATTTGTTTATAAAAAGTTGATTTTAAGCATAGTTTAGTAATACGCATTAATTTTCTTGCAGATTTCAACGGACTATGAAGCGACAAATAGAAAGACAGATGAAACCTATAGATAATAATAATAATAATAAAAAAAATGATAATTTGATAGTTATCAAAAGTAAATTAGACATAAGAGATAAGTCCCTAGTAGTTTATTCGGACAAAGAAACACAAGTGGATTTCTTAGAGCCTCCAGACCCTGCTCCACTTACATTCATTTGTAATAATTATTTTAATGATTCAAGATCTGATGCTTCAACGCAAGCTTATATTCCTTTAATAAAAAAGTATTATATAGCTAAACGACCAAAAATAAAATTAGTTGAAAAAGGATGTGGTACCAGAGAATTGGGGCCTGACTTTGAAAAGTTAAATAGTCCGGTTATTTCTAAGGCTCCTGACGGTTTTCTCGGAATGTCTTCTGTATTATGCGATCAAGAACTATTAGATCTCACTGGTTTAAGGTTTGACGCATTTAACATTATCCTTAATGTTCTCAAAGAAGCTGAAAGAGGTTATGGCCAGAAAATATCACTAGATAACAGATTACTAATCTTCTTTATGAGAATTAAAACTGGACTATCTTTTTCTGCACTAAGTGTCCTTTTTAAAGTTCATCGAACCAGTATTTCGAGAACTTATCAATCTATTTCGCAAGCTTTGATGAAGAATTTTAAAGATTATGTGACATGGCCTAAAGAAGAAAATGCAATGTTGATATCTGATTTTAAAGCAGTATTTCCTGAATTGGTAAAAGCTGTGTACACTAAACATAAGCCTGGTCATTATCATATTTAAATTATGATGTATTATGTCTATGTTTAATTAATAGTAATAAATGATCAGTATTTTATGATATAAACTTCTATTGTGGAATTTTTTAAATTTTTATTTTGACAAATTTTTTTCTTTGAAAGGAAAAAAAAATCATTTAGAATATCTTTACATTACAGTGGTACAGTAAAATCTCTGTAAGTTTCATAGCTATGTCTCAATTTTTCGACAAATCACCAATAGGTGCAAAAGAGATAATTTGCGAAACTTTGTAGAGATTTAACTGTAATATCTTTTCAAAAAAAGTTGATCTTAAGAATCGTCTTTAAGTATAACTTATTTATTTTATATTAAATAAATTGAAGAATCATCTCACGAGACTTACACAAATCAATCAAAGCTCAATAGATCATTCGAAATTCTGAAGCCCTCATGGAAGCATTACCTTTCACCTTAATTTCTCGCTCTAAATATACTCATGCTAAAAAACTGTTCATTGTAAATCAAGCGCAATCTTGAACCTGTTTATGCTGAGTCATGGTGAGAGGGTGAATCGGGCCTATTAATATCTATAGTATATAGTAAACGCCCTCATTATTTCACGGATCATCAAACGAGTCGGTAGTGTATAGTTTGTGTCTCCATAACGAAAGATTTCTGTCTCTTATAAGTGCCTGCACTCTATCTTTATCATCGTCTTTTTCTTTCATACCAATAAGTATGATTTAACTTCCGATTATTAAATTTTGAAATATTACAAAGTTAATCTGAGTGAATGAAAAATTTATCGTAGCAAATAATTTCATCACAATACAGATACAATAAGATACCGGTACTTTCTGCATTGGCGAATAAATGTCACGTGACTATTGACCGAGATCGCAACTATACTGACACAATTTAACTCAAACTATACATTGTATCTGTATAACTAAATTGTATTTTTACGACGCTAATATGTTCGATTCATTGATTACTAAATTAAAATATTTGCTTATTAGTGTTAAAGATGAACGTATTACTGAAAGTCAACTAAATCATAGAGACAATGATGAATCGAACGCAATATTAATTATTTGCTCGATTGAACAAAATTGTCTCTTCGTAAAAGACCGAAACTCAGGAACTCGATTTTTAATCGATTCTGGTGCTACAGTTAGCTTACTTTCTCGATCTGACGTATCAAAATTATCCATATCTCAAGGTAGTCTTGAAGCTATAAACGGGAGCAAAATCGCAACTTATGGAACCATTACTAAGAACTTAAACTTTGGATCAACTCATGAATACTACTGGGACTTCACAATCGCCGATGTTGAACTATCGATAATTGGCGCCGATTTTTTAACATACTATGAAATGCTTATAGACTTCGGGAACGGCAGACTTCTAGGATCACTTAATGCAAATAATACCTTATGCAAATGGATTTATTCCATGGAAAAACGTTATAACCTATGGGATTGTTTACGTCGTTTTATTGTTTTAGTATATCGTTTAATTATTATTTCTATAGGAATGAGTTTAATTTTCAATTGGTACAACTAATGTGCAATTATTATTGCAGAGTACTGCTCAAGCTGATCTTACGGGTATCCAGATAAAATGGTTTCCAACAAAATTCTAGCTCACTAGTTAATGAAGAGCGTTTTAATTGTTAGCAGCCAATTTTAATATTTAAATAGAAAAATAACGTGAATGAATTATGAAAAAGCCGGTCCTTGCGATTCCAGCTTACTATTTCTGTCCTATACAATGAAGATTTTTTTAATTATCTATTTCGTAACAGGGCGTTTTTTTTTCGAAATTCTCATTTATTTAAGGACGTTCCAAGAAAAAACCGTTTTCTTAAAATTTTTTTGAAATTTTGAGTATTTATGCTCATAAGTATTCTCTATACGCAAGAATTTTTCTAAATAGTCCTTGCGGCACTAAATTTTAAAATATTAGCATTTAAAATTTGTATATTTTACATACAAACCTTATGCTGACCGACGTTCAAGCGAACGTTTTATTAAATATTAATAGTACTTTTATTAGGAATGTTTTAAAAAACTGAGAATCATTAATTGAAGATATTTCAAGTATTTTTTATCCAAAAAAAAACATAAACAAGCGGTATTCATTTTTTTATAAAAAATGTTTGAAGTTAGTGACTTTCGATATTTTACGTGAGTGGAAGTAAGTGAGCGATAGTCTATAAAGAGAGGCAGCTATAGTGCGTGAGAAAGAAACCAATAGCCATAACTTATTGGTGTCTTTTTCTTGTCAATGAACGTCCTTAAACGATTATAATATTAATTTATGCTAAGGAAGAGCAGTTCAAAAACTAAAGATAGTTATCATTCAACACAAAAATTAGCAAATTAAAACGTTCCTCATTAATTAACAAACCTGATAAAACAAAAGGATTCAAAAGAATTAGAAATAACTTGATTTTTAATCATTTTTAATGATTTCTAATCCTTCCAATTCTTTCTCTTATGTGCGTTTAACACGGAGAAATTCTTTTTAATTCTCTTTTTTAATCAGAGAAACGGACTTGAGTAGAGAGAGTGCCTGTGAGCGGATGTGTGAAAATTTGTGTCGCATATAAAAGTAAAATATTCAATAAAAGAGAAGACCTAAGTAAGATCAGTTAGGTTCATTTTGCGTAAAAAAAAACTTGACGTTAACTTGACGATAACTTGTCGCTAACTTATCTGCGATCACTTGACTACAAGAACTTATAATCTGAGATGGATATCATCCCAGTTAGCACAGGTTGACCATCAACCAAGTTGATGTTCAATGGTTTACGTCACTTTTATGTTAACTTCGCGTCAATCTCTGCATTTGCAACAGTTTCCCAGAACTTGACTTTAACTTACGCATCAAGTTAGCGTAAATCTATTGCCAGAATTTTCCGAAAGGTTTGCTCAAAGTTAACGCGAAGTTGCAGAAAGTTAACGTTAACTTCACGTCAACTGTTATAAGTACAGTGAAAGCTGTTAAAAGTTACCGTAGTTCTGTCTCAATTTCTCATAAAACACTAATAAGAGCAAGAAAGACAACCTGGGTAACTTTTAAGAGCTTTTACTGTATAACTGTTGCGCCACTGTTAGCGTAAACTTTACGTCAAATTCCGGCCGCAGGTTTACGTGAACTTCGTTTCGCTTGTGCTAACTGGGACAATTTGAAGGAAATACTTGTACAGCAAGTTTTGACGTCTATTTGCAGAGTAAGTTATAGGTAAGGTGGCTATCAAGGTATGAACACATAGTGACTGCAGAAAACAGAGGAAATATGCTTATCGTTATCCGTAAGACAGTTTTCAGTCGGTAAGGAGACAGCAGTTGATAGAATGACGATCGTTCATAAAGTTGCACCCAGTTAGCACAAGCGAAACGAAGTTCACGTAAACCTGCGGCCGGAATTTGACGTAAAGTTTACGCTAACAGTGGCGCAACAGTTATACTTATAACAGTTGACGTGAAGTTAACGTTAACTTTCTGCAACTTCGCGTTAACTTTGAGCAAACCTTTCGGAAAATTCCGGCAATAGATTTACGCTAACTTGATGCGTAAGTTAAAGTCAAGTTCTGGGAAACTGTTGCAAATGCAGAGGTTGACGCGAAGTTAACATAAAAGTGACGTAAACCATTGAACATCAACTTGGTTGATGGTCAACCTGTGCTAACTGGATAGGTAATCTGAAAGTTATGGTATGAGATGGCTATCAGGGTATCTTTTCTAAAAATTTTCTTCATTACCTACTGTTTATTATACTAAGTGGAAAATAAAAATTTCTCTATTATCTAATGTTCTTTGCTACAATCATTTTTCGGATCCCAGTTAGCACAAGCGAAACGAAGTTCACGTAAACCTGCGGCCGGAATTTGACGTAAAGTTTACGCTAATTCATTAATAAAAATTCTCTTTTATAAAAATAAATATTATTTATCGCTGCTTACGTTATTTGTTCATCTGTAACTGGATTGGCAATGGGCGTCATTAGAAAAGGTAGGCACGGATATCCAGCATCACCGACAAGTATCCCAGTTAATTCACGTTCAGAATATCTCATGTAAATTCGAGAATTTTGGAAACATACCTGGCTGTTATAAGCCCATATATAAGTTTATATATGATCAAATCTGATTATATATAAGTCCATATATAATTAGATCTGATCAGACTTGCGTAGTCAAATGTTATCAAAATTTTTTCTTTAAAAAAAAAAATTTTTTTTTTGGTCTTCACAAAAAGTGCAAAATGATGTTTACCATTACGTTTAAATCATTCTGAAATAAAAAAATTTGTTACATTTCCTATGGAATGTTTAGGTCTACTCTACTACTGCTCTGCTACTGCTCTGCTACTGCTTAACAGTCAAATCATTATTTACTTTATTATTCAAATAAATCCAATGTAATAATGAGATTCAGTAAAATAAATAATTTAAGACTATCAAAATATATTATAAAATTAATTTTTATATAAACTGATTTGATACGTCATCTACTTCATAGAATCGCTGTCATATAAGATAGCAGCACAGCAAACGGGAACTTCAAGGTGCACGAATATTACCAAAGTTAAGCAGCATTGAGCGTGTTTAATAGTTTGATGGGTGACCGCTGGTGTTATAGTCGCAAAATTATATATAAAGTTTTTTTTTTGTATTTTAATTGGTTATATAGAATCGCGTACGACCATATCAAGTACTACATCCATAAAAGTAACCAAATAATTAATTAGAAGTAAAAATATTGTTATATATAATTATATATAGTTATATATTATTATATATAGTTATACATGATAATATATAATTAGACCTGGCCAATTTTTGGATCTGATCATATATAGACAATTATGCATGATTATATATGATTAGACAAAATCTTTTTTCATCGGG
>JZSA01003158.1:0-20992 GCA_000956155.1 Cotesia vestalis
TAAAAATTTAAGATAATTTTATAATTTGTAAAAATTGACAAAAGTAGAAATATTCGAATTCTTGCTAGAACATTCGTTAGCTCGGTTGTCTGTGACCTTGGGTATTGGAATTTACTGCCACACAAAATGTACTGACGCTCGACCAAAATTCCACGAGTAAAACGCTTGACGATTATTTCCAAGCGACAAAAATTAATTACTTTTCTCGCGTTAATTATTATAAAAATTATAACAGTAAATTAAGCGAATATTTTAGATGTTAATTATTTTAATTGATTAATTTATTAAGTTGTTAAATTTTTCCCGCAAGGTCAATTGAGTGACTCTCGGGTATAAACCCCCATGAAAATCACTCAATCCAAACTAGCAAATGCTTTATTCTAGTTAATTAATTAATTTTATATATATAAGAAAAATATAAATTGAGAAGAGGTGAAGTGGACCGAGTACAAGCCGCGGTCCACTTTGCGCCCGCGGAATAAAATTTGGTACCTTAGTGAGTATTTGCTCGATAAAAAAAAATCCTATGAACTTCTTTCATGACAAGATTCGAGGCTCCTTGGTTTCCAAAATTCCACTCCGGGGATCCGGCTCCAATAAAATTTGGTAAATTCCTGCAACGGTAATAAAATTAGTTTGTTGTCTATAAGATTGTACGAACAATCTTAATAAATTTTTTCATCGCAGCGTTCCAAAATTGGAAGTGCGAATGAATAATTACCTGAATTTATGTTCTCCGCTGACCAGTGTGGTTGGTTGCTAAACCTCTTCTGACTGTCACACGCCGGTGTTCGCATACTTACCCATTCCGCCCCCCACTTAATTACTACACGGCAGACCCCGAAGATCGAGGCGCGCCAGTGCTATGTCGAGAATTTATCGATGTCTGATGACTTATCGATCTAGGGTAATTTTACCCTGTTACACGCTATTCCTGATAGCTATCAATGATATCATCCGATGTATCTCCCCTCCCACGAAAGCACTACTCTATGCAGACGACCTCACGGTATACTGCTCAGGCAAGAGCATCAAAAACATATGTAAACTGCTGCAAGAAACACTTAAAAACTTATCGGCTTGGTGTGAAGATACAGGGTTTAGATTCGCAGAAAATAAAACTGAATACATGATATTCACAAGAAGCCACCAATACAACAAATTTCAACCCCTGCTCTCACTTAATAACACCGTACTACATCAAGTAAACTCTTTGAAAATCTTGGGAATGATATTCGATAGAACCCTCAACTGAAAGACTCATTTAAATTTTTTAAGAGGACAATGCCAACAAAGAATCGGAATTTTGAAAGCCATTGGTTCTAGGAAATGGGGAGTAGATACTCAAGTCCTACTCAACTCCTATAACGCTATCGTCAGATCAAAACTGAATTATGGATCCGTGATCTACAACTCTGCGCCTAAATCCCACCTCAGGAAAATCGACTCAATACAAACGACAGCACTTCGATGGGCCTTAGGTGCATTCAGAACAAGGCTGAGACTCAGCATCCTAGCCGAAGCTCAAGAAACACCCCAGGACCTAAAAAGACTGGAATTAACATTAAACAACATTCTCAAACTGAAGATAGTCGAACCCCACCTACTCGAAAAAGACCTAGATATCCAAATAAATCACTCGTCATTGCCAACTCCGATATTCAAGTATATCGAACAATACATATTAGGAGAACTCAAAGACATCGTTATCAGAAAACCCTCAATAAATCATAAACCCCCCTGGATACCAATACATAAAAACTTTGATTTTTCGATCTACGATAACTCAAACAACAAAGCTAATACCCCTGAACCGATATACGGAAGCCTGTTTGAAGAAATGATCGATAAATACGCAGAATACAACAAAATCTACACGGACGGCTCTATACGCAATAACATAAGAGGCTGTGCACTTATTGTAGGAGACGAAATTCTTCGATACAAACTACCTCGATATTTTTCTATTTTTTCTTGCGAATTATTTGCCATTGAGAAAGGACTCGACTTAATTGAGGAACAAAAAATAAAAAAGGCCATTATCTGTACTGACTCTAAATCTGCAATAGATGCACTCAAAAATCCTTCTAACCATGACGAAGACGTCCAGAGATGCCAAAGTAAACTTTCCAAACTTTCCCTCTCAATGGACATCATCATAGCATGGATTCCGGCACACCAAGGAATCCATGGAAACGAAACAGCTGACTTAAACGCAAAATAAGCTACCACTGACGGTGTAGACCTGTCAACATCTCTCCCCACTTCTGCGAAAGATTTGAAGAAATACATAAAAAAACACATCCACGATGAATAGAAAAAAAGATGGATTTCCAAAAACTCCGAACTCCACAAGATTCGCTGCAACATCTGGGACCATCAACCCTCTATCACCTCAAGAGAATACCAATGCTTTCTTACCCAACTGAGAATTGGTCACACTCTTGTCACCCATGGACACCTTCTCAACAAAACAAAACCCCAGTACTGCCAAAAATGCAACACCCAATCTACGGTAGAACATATTATCATCGAATGTCCAGCGCTTGAAGATAAAAGAAGAGATATCCGCCTACTAAGAAACTTGAAAGATACCCTAACAGACCGTAAACTCTCCTTTAATGCAATACAATTATTTAAAGAATATAAGATATCCAATCCAATTGATTACAATAACCTACTATAATATGTATGTCTAAAATGTATATGTACAAAATGTATGTATAAAATGTATATGTTTGTTAAATTAAACAGAATAATGAATTCAAAATTATGTACTAATAGTAGTCGCTAAGGACCCTAGAGGTTGACGCGACTTTAAATAAATAAAATAAAAGGAAAGAAAAAAAAAAATTTCATAAAAAATTTCAATTAAATAATTAAAGAAAAAATTTCACCTGTAAAAAACTTGAAAAACTATAAGAGTAATTTTTTAGAAATAACTTGTTAGTTGTAATTTAATTAATAAAAAAAAAAATCAAAAATTTTCAGACATCTACTAACTTCAGTGTCATTGTATAATTATTATTTTAGAATAGATTAATAAAATTACCCGTGCTGCTGCTTGTCGCAATGCTCTGTCAGCCGCTCGACACTGCTCTCGAAATAAAAGAGCTGACTCTGCTCTTGTCACGCAGCGGTCGCATAATTTTTCCGGCAATCCATCTCCCTGCCACACCTGAATCAATGTTAAGGATTTATTAGTAATTTTATTATTTACTTTTGTTATTAAAAAATTATATTACCTCTAAACAAGACAAAGATCGTAATTTCGCAGCAAGTGACGTCTCAGCTGGACCAACAAACAGACAAATCATTTTTTTTCCATCTTCTCTTAAACAAGTTCGACATAGTTTACTGATATTTTCACTATCTATTTGTTTTGTAACAATAAACATTGTTGAAATTTTACATATAATTTATGGTCAAGATATTGTATGAAGTGAAAATTTTTTAATTGAAATTACTGAATGGAATATAATATTGAAGTTGACAGACATTAAAAATTTTCCTAGAATTTTATGGCAATTAAATTATTATGAAAAAAATTTAATTAAAAAATGCCACATGTAAAAATTAATAAAAATTACAAGTGAAAATTTTTAGAAGCATTTTTTTATTATAATTGATTTGTTGTAAACATTTTTAAAATTGACAGCTGACAGCTAACTTCACTATCATATTTAAATACTGAAAACATAATCAAATACTTGTAAATATTTATTTTGTGTTTTATGTTAATTAATGTAAACAATCAAATTCAGAGTGTCACTATTCTCCATAATGGTAACATAATAAAAAAAATATATGACAAGTTTTATTTAACGTCGCTAGATGGCGCTACAATGTTGTTTATCACGTCCAGTCTTTAGTTAAAATTTACAATACTGAAGTTAGCCGTCAACTGTCAATTTTAAAAATTTTTTATGACAATAAAGTTAGCTGTCACTTGACAATTTTTTTTAACAAATAAATTTGCTCCAAAAAAATATTTAAAAAAAATTGCATTTTTAGTTTTTTTTTAATTTCTAAATGTTAATTTTTTGTGAAAATGAAGTTAGCCGACATTTCAAAATTTTTGAATTCTAAATCGAGTTAACCTTGTACGAGTTTGTCCATTCACTTTTGTAATTGGTCTTGTTGTAATTGTGAATATTATTTATTTGTAATAATAAAAATAAGTGAATCACAAAATACCGAATCTCCAACAATAACTCCTGCCTTTCTGATATCAGAAGTGGGATCGTTTCCGTCTGGTTCAGCACCCGATCAGTGGAGTTCATTTCTTGAACTTATGAAGAATTTTTTACCGAAGCCATCCTCGACAAAGAACAATGTTTCTTTACCGCGGTTCAATCCAGAGAGTGCGGGATCGGATCCTGTTGCATGGTGTTCAGTAACGGAATTGTGCCTGTTGGAAAACCCTCTCCAAGGAAGCGGATTGATATCGACGCTTAGTAAAGCTTTGGAAGGCTCAGCGGCTCAGTGGCTGTCTCAAGCAGCAATTCCGGGTATACAGTGGCCGCAATTAAAAGAACTTTTCGTGTCACGTTTTGGTGGACAGGAAACTGCGACAGCGGTCGTGCTGAAACTTCACCAGGAGTTACCAACCAAGGATGAAAGTGTCGGTGCATTCGGCATTCGACTTAGATCATCGCTGAAGGCCCGCTGGAGGTCTTTATCGGTCGACGAAATTATCAATGCGGTTGTGCTTGCGCGATTGACTCACCTTGACAATCGGGTGGAGCGCGTGGCATTGACTACCGACATCAAAACGGAAGTTGACTTTTTGAGTGAAATGCGAGGCTTTTCCTACACTCGAAAAAGACCCGTGTCAGCGTCAGATAACTCTTCTGCACCGGATTCGAAGCGTTTCAAGCCAGCGGTGTCAGTGAAGTGCCATTTTTGTGGGGAAATAGGTCACAAGAAGTTTGAGTGTCCTAAACTTAAGAAGAAACACGTAGAGCAAAGCAGTAACTATCGTGGCAGCCAAGGATCATCCTCGTCATCGCGTCCTGTGACGTGTTTCAAATGCGGAGCAGCTGGCCATATTGCGCCAAACTGTACGGCTTCAGGTAGCGGTCCAGGAAACAACAAGGACAACGGTGGCGTCGAACGTCGTGTAAATCTGTGTACAGTAGCAGCTCCTACGGGTATTCTGAACCATCTTGGTGAGTCGTTTCCATATTGTTTTGATTCGGGAGCGGAATGCTCACTAATAAAAGAATCGATTGCTCTCAAGTTTTCGGGAAGAAAAGTCAACGAATTAGTAATTTTAAAGGGTATCGGAAATGTTGTAGTAAATTGTAATATGCAAATTTTATCTACTGTAGTTATGGATTCGTTTACATTAGAGATTCTTTTTCACGTTGTCTCGGATGAATATTTGAGGGAGAATATTTTGATAGATCGAGAAATTTTAAGCTTGGGTTTTAAAGTAAATATTTCCCAACACAATTTTAGTATCTGTAAATTTAAAGTTATAAATGAATGTAGTAAAGTTGAAATTATAAATTTTGATAGCGTAGATACTGATGTTGATAAAGACGATAAAATAAGATTAGTTTCAATATTAAAAGAATATGAAAGTTCTTTTATCACGGGCTTCCCTCGTACTCACGTTAACAGTGGTGAACTTAAAATACGTTTAATTGATCCGAGCATTACGGTACAGAGAAGGCCATATAGACTTAGTGTAGAAGAGAGACAAATAGTTAGAAAAAGAATTAATGAATTGCTTGAAGCTAATGTTATTCGTCCTAGTAATTCACCGTTTGCTAGCCCTATCTTACTAGTTAAAAAGAAGGATGGATCAGACCGTTTATGCGTTGACTATCGTGAATTAAATAAAAACACGATAGCAGATAAATTTCCTTTGCCGCTTATTTTAGATCAGATACCGCGACTTAGAAAAGCTAAATTTTATATTAGTTTAGATATGGCCAGCGGTTTCCATCAGATTCCTATACATCCAGAATCTATAGAACGTACCGCATTTGTTACTCCTGATGGCCAGTTTGAATTTTTAACAATGCCATTTGGGCTTAAAAACGCTCCTTCTGTTTTCCAAAGAGCAATTTTAAAAGCACTAGGTGAGCTCGCGTATACTTACGTTGTAGTTTACCTAGACGATGTATTAGTAATTGCGGATACAATAGAGGAAGCGTTTGAAAGACTTCGAATGGTATTAAAAATTCTTATAGATG
The DNA here is from genome assembly GCA_000956155.1 of Cotesia vestalis. Classification (NCBI taxonomy): domain Eukaryota; kingdom Metazoa; phylum Arthropoda; class Insecta; order Hymenoptera; family Braconidae; genus Cotesia; species Cotesia vestalis. The sequence goes on from JZSA01003158.1 coordinate 6,207, forward strand.
CGGGATTCTCATTTAATTTTTCAAAATGTTCTTTCCTTAAAACATCTGTTTCATATCTCGGGTATGAAATTAAAGATGGAGAAGTTCGTCCAAACCCTCGTAAAATAAATTCTTTAACGTTGTTACCCGCTCCTCGGACAGTTACCCAGATTAGACAGTTTATTGGCCTTGCGTCTTACTTCCGACGATTTGTCCCGAAATTTTCACAAATTATGAAACCTTTATATGCACTCACCTCAGGTAAAAAATATATTGAGTGGACTGAGGGACATGAAAATGCTCGACAAGAAGTAATTCGTATTTTAACCAATGAACCCGTTTTAATTATTTTTGACCCGGATTATCCCATAGAACTGCATACCGATGCGAGTTCCGATGGGTACGGAGCAATACTTATGCATAAAGTAGATGGTAAAAATAAAGTTATTGAATATTTTAGTAAAAGAACAAGTCCAGCCGAGTCCAGGTATCATTCCTATGAACTTGAAACTATGGCTGTTGTTAAATCAATAAAACACTTTCGGCATTACTTGCATGGACGACAATTTACCGTTGTGACTGATTGCAATTCTTTAAAGTCTTCCCAAAATAAGATTGACCTTAACGATAGAGTACATAGATGGTGGGCTTATTTACAGGCTTTTCAATTCGATATAGTTTATAGAGAAGGCAAACGCATGGCTCACGCGGATTTCTTCTCTCGAAATCCTTTGCCTGATTTGTCAAAACAAGTTAATAAAATTGAAGAGAAACGTGTAAAACTCGCGGAAATATCGATTGATTGGCTTCTTGCAGAACAACGGCGTGATTCAGAAATTTTGAAAATAGTCACCAAATTACAAAATGATGAGCTATCGGAAGACCTTTCAAAATCTTACGAAATTAAAGCCGGTACGCTTTATCGAAAAGTACAAAGAAAAGGTGAAACCTTTTGTTTGCCGATTGTACCTAGAGCTTTTCGGTGGTCCGTTATTAACCACATACATGAGTCTGTGATGCACTTGGGTTGGGATAACTCGGCTCACAGGAGAAACAGCCCAGTAACGAAACGTAGACCTAGATACTCTTTCAACTTATTCACACTTTGCTACAGAACAACAGCCCAGTGACAAAACGTAGACCTAGATGTTCTGCAGCACACTCTCATAACCCGCTCCAGCTACAGCAGTAACAGCCCAGTGACCAAACGTAGACCTAGATACTCTGCAACTTACACATAACCCACACTTGTCTCACATTCACACTACTGACTTGACTTTATTGATAAATTTTATATTTGATAATAATTTAATTTCAATTAAAGTTTAAGATTTAGCTAATTGAAATATCCAATCATTAGAAATTTTATAAAACAATATTTTCAACTAACAATTTAACTCCAATTAACTTGAACTAACATTTACTTCTTAATTTTCGATTGTTAATTTTAATTCGATATTAAAATATTAAATAGCTTAAAATTCTTAATTAACTTATAGTCGTGGTCCTAATAATATAACAATAATTGATTAAAATAAAAGGTCTTTACAATTTGAATTAACTTTAGCTAATTAAATTAATCACGATAAAATTTTTACAATCAACTTCAAAATTAATTAAAATAAAACTGACGATTAAGATCAATTAATTATAATCAATTTTTCTGTGGAATTTTCGACTCAAATTAACTTATTTCTTAGACTTAATGTCCACGTTATTAATTTTGATTTTTCGACAATTTTTAATTTAATTAATTCACGGAGTTAATCCCCAAAATCAATTAATTTTATAATTAATAAATAAAATAATTTATAATATAAAAATAATTCCAATAATTAAAACCTGATATAATTTTCAATAATTTCTGAATAATTTTTCCAATTTAAAAAAAAATCGACAAAAGTCGAAGCATTCAAATTCTTTGCTAGAACATTCCCTAGCTCGGTTGTCTTTGACCTTGGGTGTTGGAATTTACTGTGACACAAAATATCTCGACGCTCGACCAAAAATTCCACGAGTAAAAATGCTTGTCGATTATTTTTCAAGCAACAAAATTAATCACTTTTTCTTGCGTTAATTGTTATAAAAATTATAACAATAAATTAAGCGAATTTTTTAGATGTTAATTATTTTAATTGATTAATTTTTCAGTTGTTAAATTTTTCCCGCAAGGTCGATTGAGTGACTCTCGGGTATAAGCCCCCAGGAAAATCACTCAATCCAAACTAGCAAATGTTTTATTCTGACTAATTAAATAGTCGTCGATTAAACGATCCAATTGACAATTAATTAGGAGAAGTAACCGAGTATTAGTAAACTGCGGTCCACTTCTTTCCCACAGAGTAATAATTGATACCTTGACGGATAATACGATGATCTAACTCTCTAATCAAGGATGAATTCCTAGTTGTAGTTGGCTTCCTTCGTCTCGTCACTACTCCGGGGATCGGTCCTTTTGAATTTCCGTGGCACTATGTCTGGCGGTCACACTCCCTTTAGGCCCGAAGATCGAGACGCGCCAGTGCTATGTCGAAAGGTTCTGCTCGCTTAATCAAGCATCCGGACAATACAGAAACGATCATTCCCTTAGAAAAGCATAAGAGGTCATGTCCAAAGCAAGAGCATTTGTTGGAAGTTCATGCTCTTAAAGTAGATCTCAAGGTCCATGCTAAAACAATGCCATTAGCTGGTCAACTATCTAATGAATACGACAATTTAATCGAGAAGTAAGTATTTTTACCTTATTAATTCGAAAAGATTTTAAAATTTTATTGTTAAGAAATAAGTTTTTATATAATGATAAAGTGAACGACTCATTTACAAATAATACAAATTTCTAAATTAGAGAGTAAGGCACAGTAAATTGAACCGGGTAGTCGTAAACTGGCTGTTGAACACTGACAAAACTATCATCTGCAATTTTTATTAGCTTGTCTGCATCAGCTTGAGAAACAGCATGTAATCCATAGTAGTTGGTGTGGTTGGTAGTTCCATTGATGATGCCCCAAAACACAAACTCTTTTTTTTTCTTAGACAACTGTAACGTTTTCGGATCTGTAATAATAAAAACAAAATTCCAACACAGAAAATATAATTTAATAGCAGAACAGATATTAAAATCGCGTTTATATCATGAGTAATTAGAGAGACTATGATTACAAAATTTTTGAACTAAATTAACTTGAAAATGCTCTCATATGAATTTTTAGCTTATAATAGAATTTAAATTAGTTTTGTAAAGAAATTGTCGAAAAAAATATAATTCCTGACTGTTTATTTGTTAAAAGACAGAGGCTGCCGTGAGATTTACATTTTAACTGAGAGAAAAATTCAAGTTCAGGATCAGATTTATGTTAGTTAGATAAAAATGTGGGATTAATGTTTAGTAAAAATACCTTCAACAGTTGAATCCTGTCCAATAAGGTGGCCAACATTTTCAAAAAATGTTGGAAACGTAATTTCTCCATTTTTCATTTGTAACCAGTTGTTCTGTAATTTGTTAACTCGTTCAGTAGGTGTTAAATTTTTTTCAAAGTGAACATTTTTATTTTATAGCATAGAAATCGCCCGCGTTTGACTCTTCATTTGAAACTGAATAAGTACGCCTGAATATAAATTTTATTATCGTAAATAGCCGTAATTATATAATAGATTTTTTTTTTAATAAATAGGTTATTGATTTACAAAATCCGTACTTACGAGTAAAAAAAATAGGCGACAATTTTTTTTTAATCCTGAATAACTTATTGATCGACTTGTTGATTGATTCTGAGGGGTTGTTGGTTCGTAAAGAATCTTTACCCGCAACTGAGAGATTCGCTGGCCCTATTGTTGCCAGCCAGTGGTTAAAAACATAAGCCATAAAATCATTTAATTTTAAGAATATAGGTGGTGGGATAAGGAGCACAATGATTAGGAATAAAGTGAGTATGTCATCTGCAGAAGCTAAAGGAAGAGCCATTATCAATTTTTTTAAGCACCGAGCCTTGAAAGAGGATTTGGATAGAGGTGTAAGGCCATGCTTCTTCCAGTTCTTCTCAATTGCCTTAGAATAATAGAATACATGCATAGATAAGAGAGAATATAATAAAAAAAGGGTCATCAGCACAATACAAAAAAAGTTTGTTAACAAGCGAGTACAAAGGAAAGGTCGAAAAATTAGTAAATAAATGATTAATTAATATAACATAATAACTAACTTGTGTGTAGTGAAAAAAGCATCCAAGCAATGAAGTATTGGGATATACTTCCTGGGCCGCATTCCGTAATCCAGTTTCCCAATCTGAAATTACAAATTTTGGTCTCCAATCCGGTATAATGGAATTTTTAACCTCTGTAAGTACACTTTTATACGTGGTTTCTTTTTGTTAGGCATCAGTACGTAAATGGCAGGAAAAATCTAGTTTTATAAAAAATCGAACTGATCAATGCAAAATATTTTTAATTATTGTCCCATTTTTTTTCGCTTATCTAAATAAAATAAAAAAGTGTACTTACCTTCCCATCAGTATCGCTTAAAATAATGAGATGTTGATACGGCTGGAGGTGTTGACGCTTGAACTTCGGCGTAAACCAAAAAGTCCCGTCGATATTTATCTGAGAGCCATCAAAATAATTGAGAAACTCCACATTGTAAAAAGCTAAGCATTAGTTAAAAGCATTTCCAAAATTTAGGGCCATTATTTGGTAGGAAGCCTTGGAACCTTGCTCATTTACGAGAGTATATTTTAAATACTCTCTCCCTCTAGGAGAAGTCACAAACTCAGTAAAAGCTAAAAAGCTTACTGGGTTACGTGGTTGATTTACCCTAAAATCACGACCCATTTGACTTCGCACTGTTTTAAAAGGAATTTCTTGAGCTGCCACAAGATGTTTATAAAATGAAATGATTACAATTAAATTACAACGACCGAATATGATTTATTAAAAAAGTTACAAAAATTATGTCAAAAATTGTCAATGAGCTTTTTAAAAAAAGACTAACATCATGCACGTCTTAATTCTTTCAAAACGACTATATTTAATCTTGCATGGCTGTATATTGCTCCATATATAGTCATATATAATTATATATACCCGGGAAAAAATGATCAGACCTGACCATGCCTGTTCATGTATGATCAGGTCTGAAATTAGACCTGTTCATGCCTGCTCATGTCTGCTCTTGTCTGATTTTTCTTTTAGTTCTATTTCTAAAATTAATTTGTTCCGTATGACGCATCAATTTCTATCCCCTTATTAATCTTAAATGCACAACTTTCATTGAAAATATCAGCTTAAGCATAAAGTTTTTGATATTCTATGCCAAAACGATGATTTTTAACTATGATTTTTGACGCAATGACACAAAATTTCTTACTGTGTTCCAAGGAATACGCGAAAAACAAGATTTTGAGTAAAAGTTTGACTTTGATTACATGCAAATATCAAAATAGATCAGTTGATATCGATAGGCGATAAGTCCTTTCAAGGTGTCTGTTATTATCTTACGCTACGCCTTGGTTCATTGCTGTAGTATGAAAGATTGCTGAATTGTAGAACATACAGATAATTCTTAGTTACCTATACGTTTTGAATAAAAAAAAAAATTTTTAATTAAAAGAAAACATCAAAATTCTAATTCTGGAATAAACCTTAAAGAAATTGTTTTTTATTACTGTGCATAGAGCCACATGTTAATGGAGCAAAAAAAATACATAGCCGTTTTAAACAAATAACTCTGATATATAATAAATTATTAATAATTAATACACTAGGCATAGTTAACTTCCTTAACTGTAAAGATAAGTCATGTATGAAATTAAAATTACTTGAAGTAGTTTGAAAGATGCTTCTAAAGTAAAGATAAGTTATATGGTCAAGAGGTAAAGTAACAGTCTGGAGAGCGCGGCGTCTACGGTTCGAATCCCCACTGGTACAACTTTTTTTTTTTTGACCTGATCGAGTCAGACATGAACAGATCTGATCAGACCTGAACATGCTTGGCCAGGTCTGGTCAGGCATGATCATTTTTCATGCCTGATCAGGTCTGATCATTTTTTTCCCGGGTTTATGAAGTAGTATTAATAACTTTTATTTCTTGAGATGATAATATCCATTTATCGTCGTTATAAACAAATCACTTTATAGCGAATCTATATTTTCTCAAAGGGTTATTAAGAGTGGATAATATTTATTCAGTTTAACAGTAAAAAAAAAGGTTATTTCTTTTCAAAAAATTTTCTTTACAGTTATCAGAACTGAAGAAAATTAAAAATTAAACTATGAAAAAGAATTAATGCATGTTTTGTAGAATTTTTTTTTCAAATCATATTTTCATCACAAAAATACTTAAATGCGCATCAAATCGCTCATAGTTGAGCAAGTCAAAACATCAACAGCTAATAAAGTGAACTTGCTGTTGGAAACAAATACTACTCAAAGAGTGACCATAACGGTTATTTTAAAAGTCTTTATTGATTATATTTCATATACATATAAGTTTTCATTCATATGTAACATTGTTTATGGGTTTTATATTTGGTATCTGTTTTGTTAACTTAACCCAAAAAGATATAAACAACATTTAAAAATTTTTTTTTTAACATTACAATAAGATAAATATTGTTTTAAACTTGGTTGAGGGAAAGAAATAAAACAAAAACCCCATCAATCTTCATTATTTCTCACATCTAACTTAAGATAACACCATTCAATACCTTATTAATTTATTTTGGTTGATAACAATTTGTTGTGGTTGATTGTATCTTAGGCAAGGATGATCTTTTATTATTTTACCTACATTTTTGAGGATAGTTAATGAATGGTGTTTTGAATTGTAGAAGTTAAGTGCCAATTTTTCTACATGCGCTTGTATTGTAGGAAAATTGATTTGATTATGTATATGGATGATATTTGTACAAAAGTCGGTACCAAGGGCCATGCGCAAGCATTTATTTTGAAGTCTTTGGAGCTTTTTATAATTTGACTTATACGTGTTGCTCCAAATGGGATACGCATACAACATTATAGGTCTAATTCATATTTTATAAATCAGGAGTTTGTTGTTATTGGTAACAGAGCTGTTTCTGCATATGAAAGGATAGAGTATCGATATAGCCGCATTAGTTTTATTGATTACCTGGGCTATATGTTTGGTAAAAGTCAATTTAGAATCTAAAATTAAGCTAAGATATTTGGCGGAGTCAGTTAGTTCAGCAATATGCTCTTACACACTCAGCTTATAAGATAACGAGCTTTTCTTGTGGCTAAAGATTGTGGCAGTAGTTTTGTGAGTATTTATTTTAATTCTCCACTCAAGAAAGTATTGTTCTAACAATTTAATATGGCTTTAAAGATTTTCTAATATTATATCTTTGCTCCATGATGAAGAATACACCGCTGTATTATCAGCAAATAGGGCGATTGATGTGTTTTTCATCTTAGGTAAGTCATTAATGTAGAGTAGGAATAGGGTTGGCTGTAATATAGAACCCTGAGGTACTCCAGCCACAATCTTGCGTTCTGTACTTAACTCGCTACCCACACTTGCAACAAAAGATCTGTTTTGCAGGTAATTGTCTATGAATGTAATTATATAAGTAGGAATATTATTATAACTCATCTTATATACAAGGGCTCGGTGCCACACAGTATCAAAAGCCTTTTCGATGTCGAGAAGCAATAGACCATTGTTTTGTCCTTTATTGAACTTGGAACTAATGTGGTATGTAAGCCTAGCAAGTTGCTGATTTGTACTGTGCGACTCTCTAAACCCGAATTGTTCGGGAATGATGATATCATTCAATTTTAGATAGTTAGTGAGTCTTTTGTTAATTACTATCTCTAATATTTTGCCTAATGTTCACAATAGGCTTATCGGTCTATTAGAGTTTGGTTGTTGCTTAGGTTTACCGGCCTTGTGGAAAGTAAAAATTTTTGCTTTTTTCCAATCATTTGGAAAATATGACAGGCTAACACAAGCATTTATTATATACATGAGTTGTACCTAAGCTTTTTTACTAAGATTTTTATGAATAATATTTTGAAAACCATCTAAGCCGGGAGCTTTTTTAGGTTTTGTTGCTTTGATAGAGTTAGCAATTCCTCGTGGTGAGATATGAGGGAAATCTGACTTGCTGATTTTATTATTTAGTAAACTTTGGTAATGACTATTGACTTGTTGTTCAGTTGTTTTGTTGCTGAGGGATTCCGTTAAGTGGTGGACATATTCAAAGACGTCTGCAATAACATTAGCTTTGGATTTGTCATCCAAAGCTAGCCCATTGTTGGTGTGTAGCACAGGAATAGTGTTAGGGGTATTTTTACGAACTTTAATGGCTTTCCAAAGGCTATGGTCGCGGACATCAAGGGATTTGAGTTTATTACTTAGCTTATTATTATTATAGATAGTAACTTCATGTTTGATTTTATTCGTATGTTGATTGAGTAGATATTTGTAGTATGGGTGGCGAGTTCGTTGGTACTTTCGTCGGAGCATATTGTGAACTCGTATCAAACAAACAATAACATCAGGTTATTTGTCAGGCCGATAATTTAATTTTTTGGCAGGAATAGCTTTGTTAATCGCATTATTTATACATTCACTAAAGTTCTTAACACTCCTGTCAACATCCTCTGTTGTTTTGTACTCAGAATTTAGAATTATGTGTTTATCAAGACTAGATTTAAATAAATTCCAATTAGCTCCTTTGTAATCAAGAAATTTAACATTAGTAAAAGTAACTTTGGTATTATTTAATTTAAACATGACCGGTTTATGGTCGGAGTTCAGAGCATCTAAGCATTAGGGTTTTTCATATTTATTTGAGTTTTTAACAATGATAAGATCTACAATCGATGGTAATCAACCATTAGTAGGTATGGGGGTAGTCTCATTTGGAAATTCTATATTAAATGGTCTTTTTAGCATATAATAGTCAAGCAATATTGTGCCATTTTTAATAGCTCTTGTATACTTCCAAAAGCTGTGCTTAGCGATTAAGTCGCCTGCTAAATTTACTTTGTTATTGAGCTTAAATATTTGTTGTGATTCATTTACGTCTAAGGTTAATTGAGAGGGAAGATAACATGAGACAATTAATAAATTATTATCGATTTAATCTCGATAGTCTCTAATATGTTGGTAATAATATGGACTTCATGATTAATTATATTGTTTTTAATAAAGATCGCAACACCACCACCGTGCGAGTGTCCATTGCGGTCTTTTCGATAGCATTTATAACCTTTAATCATGCATGATAACCTTTAATAATCCATGATTTATGCATGATCATGCTTGATGCATGCTTGGTTAAGCATGGCTATGTATGCAGATTTTTTCCCGGGTTATTAAAACAGAATAAATACAATAAAATGCATTTGTCTAAAATTTACAAAAAATGCAAACATTAAAGAAAATGTTTATAAATATGAAATATTCACTATTATTCATTTGATATCTTTAACTATTGGTGATTGTAGATTGACTAGAACGCAGCACATGAATATAATTGCATCGCAGTAAGGTAACATCTCGATAGTAAACTTATCAACTATTTTGTAAGTACGGATTCTTTGTATCACTCTTTCAATAAGGATTCTAACACTTGCGAATTTATAAATTTCTTCTACCTGTTCTTCAGAGAACGTGTCATACAAAAATGGTGGCATCACAATTGTAACTCCTCGCCCACTTTCATCTAGTTGAGTTTTAACTTAAAGAAACCCTTTGTCTGCAAGCGCTTGATCTCCAGGTTCAAGTAGATCTAGAAATCTACACATACTTGTTATTTGACAATCTGTTCCTCTACCACCATAACTGCGTGATACATATGAAATGTATCCTGATGGTGTACGACAAATAAGAATTTTGATTTTAAATCCTTTTTTGTAATTTGAATAAAATTTAACTCGATTTTCAATTTTGGCGGGTTGTTCTACATGAAATTCAGTACAATCGATAATAGCTCTACAATCTTTGTGTGATTTTTAAATGCATCAGACATACTTGCCTGTATTGTTTCTTTTGATGGCCAAATTCAAAACTCCTTGCATGCACCAGCTAAGTACATTAAAGTATCACAAAACACTTTTGATATAGTTGTTCTATGAAGATTAAATAAAACACCCATAGCAGTAAACGTGAGTCCACATCTCATTTTCATTAGAAAAAAAAACTACTGATCTTCTAATGATATTTTGTCCAGTCATCAACTTTTCTTTTCTTCATAATTTTTAATAAAAGTTGAAAGATTTTAAGTTTAACGCCTCCAAGATCATTAAGCTCTGAGGCCTCTTTTATTGAAGAATATCCATAAAATCCAAATCTGTTCGTTGTGTGACTATTTTTGTTTATGTTAATGTTATTGTTAGCATTTACTTCAATGACTGCTTCCGGGATTACAACTTTTTTTAGCTTAGGCTTGTTGATTTTTGGACGATACACTTGAACTTCGACATCGCAAAAATCAGTTGGATAATATTTACACAGGTATGATCCGCCATCTTTTCTGCTGGTATCTTGACCATCGTCATCATTATCATTGATTAAAAAGTCAACTTGAGTTCCAGCATCGATCGAATTCAGATTTTCAGCATTTTCAATTGTTTCATTGATTGGAAAACTACTCATGGAACACATTTTTTTCTTTTTAGGTTCTGCGAGACTTTGAGAATTACTTTCTTTAGTGAGAGTTTGTTTCAACCTTCTTTGAAACCTAAATTTTTTGACAATTGAGAATAACCAATAAATGTTACCAAATCATGTGACCTCACAAATATTTATAAGAATTTTACCTATTAACAGCAGTTTTGGCATCAGTTTTTATTTTAGTTGAGTTTTTGAAAATTGTTGGGTTGTAACTCGGGCTTTCAGGGTGATCCGATTTTCTATCTCCAAAAAAATGCATCTTGCAAATGCGATTACGATGACGTGGTACCCAGGATACTCCATTTTCCCTGTAATCAATATTTATTAAAATTTTATGAGGAAATATTAAAAAATAAACTCAAAATTCACTACATTTGAAAAATAATTTAAGTGATCTAATAGTTAATTAATTAATTATTATGCTCACTCCTTTTGTTGTAATGCGTCTAAACAAGCTTGACGTCTAACCACTTTAAAAGGGAACTGTGGATTATCCATAGGAAAAGAATAAAATTCGTAATTAGAATTGACTGAAGTATTATTACAATCATTTACTGAACGATTGTAATATGATTTTTTCTTCACATTTATGATTTGTTTTTTATAATTGCACTTTTTTTTTAAAAACGAATCACTTATCAACAGATTCGGTAGAATCTGGCGCCAAGTTCCGTTCTCAAGCCAGACTACCGAGTGTGTATATACCGTAAGCAGAACAGTTTTTTGAGGTTACAAATTTTTTTTCAAATTTGATTTGATTTTTTTTTTATATGATATTTTATAATAGTAGTTCGTGCTTTTTATTACGCGTATTACTTGATTATTATCAATTATCTTTATAATTTCTATTTAAAATGATTAAAAATCATCAGCACAAACTATAGCGACCCAGATTTTTAGATTTTAACTTTTTTCTTATGTAAAAAGCGGACGGCCAGAAACTAAATAATATAAGGATGCATGCTAATCTTACAATAGATGAGAAACTACAGTGAAAAAAAGATATTTGACAGCTTGCAATTACACACGACAGGCGGCGCAAGAATAACTTTTACATGAACTATAGCTTGAAGGGGATAGTTTGCCACCAGGAATGCATTGAATTAAAATTGTCAATTTTTATTATAATTACAAAAAATACGGAAATCCGAACAAAAACAGTTTCACTGTAAAAAAAATCGCGCCAAGTCCACGTTCATAAGACTATTAAGAAAAAAAAAATTTTATTTCTTTACAAAAAAATATAAAATGAAAAATGAGAAAATCCAAGTAACCGATATGGTTGCATATGATTTTCGGAAATTAAAAAAAATTTGTTTGCAAATTTAAAAATTACAAGAAACAATTTTGGAACGTAAAAGTCCTAGTAGATAGATTTTAGGAATTTCAAAAAAATAAAATATTTCGTAACCACGCACACTAAATACGTTTCAAAATTGTTTCTTTTAATTTTTAAATTTACAAAAAAATTTTTTTTAATTTCCGAAAATCATATGCAACCATATCGGTTACTTGGATTTTTTAATTTTTCATTTTATATTTTTTTGTAAAGAAATAAAATTTTTTTTTTCTTAATAATCTTATGAACGTGGAATTGGAGCGATTTTTTTACAGTGAAACTGTTTTTGTTCGGATTTACACATAACCGCACCAAGAAACTATCATAATATTCGTCATACAGTGCGTAAAAGCGCCGCCTCTGGCGCTGGCCTCGATGGCCTCGGAGCGAATAGTAACGTCACAAACTGCAAATAGGTCTACTAAGAGACGTGTGCTCTCAGGAAAAAAACCTAGTAGCAGTAGTGAGAAAATACACCTTCAAGGGCAATCTGTGTCCGACAATACCAATCAACAGATCGAATGCTTTCTACTCTGACATCTACCAATCCTGACATAGTATCTATTCTAAACCACCTATTGATGATAACGAACTGCTAGTTTCCGTAACTTTATATGAAGAAATTGATGAGGTCCTATTCACTGCAAAGCAGCTGGACCGGACCCACTGACAAATGAGTTATTTTAAAACCTCACCGGACCCCCTTCGTTAAGTAGATGGATATAGAAAAGGACGAATCTGTACCGATGCTGTTTACATTCTTCAAAATGCGCTACAACTACAACTAACACACAAAGATGGGCATGAAATCTTTGGTATCTCGATAGATTTTAAATGGGTATTCGATTCTGTTCCACATAATCGCCTCTGGCAACAGCTGCAAGAAAAAAACGCGAGCAGCAAATTCATCAACATTCTTAGCTTTTTATATGATTCAGCATCTTTTTGAGTTAAAATAAATGGTAAGCTCTCGGGTAAGTTTGATGTAACCAGGGGGATTCTTCAAGGCGAATCATTGAGCGATAATCTCTTTATCACCTTTTAATAGGACTTTGAAGTGTTCTTCAGGAATCGTGGCCTAATTGGTCTTAATATTGATGGACTAACCGATCTAATGATTCTGCTGTATGCGGATGACACATTCATCTTCGCACATTTACATGTTGACCTCTTCAGGGAGTTAAAAGCGTTAAATGACTACTGCTCAACTAATGGCCTTGAAGTCAGTCGTAGCAAAACTAACATCATGATATACAAATCGGCCCGCTGACCAAGGCAGATCCCTGAAAATTTTAGATCCTGCAGTGGGCTTCTCCTAGACATCGCTAGCAAAACAGACTTTTTAGGTGTTAAAATATCTTCATCCACACTAGGATTCACTGTTCTTAACTCAGCTTCACTCAAAGCAAAAAACGCTACCGATCTTGCTATTTCGATATTATCCAAAGTTATATATGACTTCTGGGATGCCTACAATAAATTATCTAAAAGCGTGGTAGCCTCGGTGCATGGGGTCTCCGCTACCACAATTCTCTTGAAGCTACATAATGTTTCTTTTACAAAAAACTACTACAGGCCTGCAGCCTGGAAGGCCATTAAGCTACGCTTGACATGTTTCACCAAGAAACTACGCTCTGAAGATTCCACTTTGGTTAAAATATGTCTACATAGGACATTTAATCTCGCAAAGGGAACTCAGATTGTATCAAGAATTAACTGGACATCCAGACTCAGAGAGTTCCTAACGAAATGTGATAATGCCGATTTACTCAACAACCTAGAGCCTGACATTTGGGAATCTAAAATCAAACAAGTACTAAACAGATATCAGGACATTTGAAGAAAGAAAGACTTTGAAGCGTCTAAGCAATCTACCTCTGGTTAAGACATATTTCCTAGAACACCACAAGACCATAAACCGGTCTACCTTCCTGCAAAATACTTAATCTCGATCAAACGTACTTTTATCTAGCTGATACACGCCAATAAGCTTATATTGGCTACTTATTCCTGCTAAAAACATCATGCAAACTTGATCCAGCCAACATGTGTCCTCTATGTAGTCTGCATGAACTGAATAATGTTAATCATTTTTTGATAAGATGCTCGCTTTTCTTCCCTTGCAGAAACCACTACCTCAGTCAACTAATATCCAATAGCGCAAACGCAATCATGCTACTCAGTACCTCAAGTAAACTGTCTATTTTTGCCATATACAATTACACAATGAAATGTATCTTACTTCCTAACACAACGTTCCTCTCAACATCAACTGTGAATCGTGATTTGCCTTATGCCATACCTCTACTTTTCTATTGGTTATCAAAATATTTTAAATATACTAGTCACAATGATTAAGGGATATAAAAAAAATTGGGAAAACGGCTCACCCTAGAGGCCATCCCTGCAACTTCCCGCTAATTCCATACCTGAGCGCTTAAAATTGTACTTATGACATTTTTGAGATTTTTGAGCTCAAAATATAATTTATGTGATATTTTGAGCTCACTGAGTTCGGAGAGATAATATTTTAATCGGTTCAAATTTTCAGGAAATCTAAGTTTGGTCAAGCCCTTTCGAATGGCGCCAACCGCGATCAAATCGGTCAAGCCGTTCAAAAGTTATAAAAGGGTTACATACACACACACATACACACACACACACACATACATTCATACAGACATAGTGACACCCTCGCGGGAATAGTCAGGGAAGCTTTTTTGGACCTCAAGACGTCGAGATCTGATGAAAACTCAATTTTCGAAAAACGGGGTAAAACCAATAACTTCCCGATTTTTGAAAATTTTCAATTTTCTTAGCGGGAAGTTAAAAATT
>JZSA01003159.1:0-16654 GCA_000956155.1 Cotesia vestalis
TTTTTGCACGCCTCATAAGCGGAGCGTTGAGGTAGTGCTCTACTCTCGACATTTCAAAATAAGCAGTTTTCTCGAAACAAAAGTTGATTTTTTTTTATTTATATCGCACTTATAGGTTAATATGAGTACACTTATATCAAGTCAAATAATTTGTCAGGCACATAAAACATATTTCAATAAAATTATTTTGTTTAACATAGTAAATAAATAACATTAAAAATAATCTTTTCTGGACGTCCGTGTGTTGATTGATTTATGTGGCAGAGAAATTGGTCGAACAAATTATCGTACCAGGATATTTTTTTTTTATTATCTAAAGTAACACACTGTGGATGTTCTCAATTAATATGAGCGTTCAATTTACTGTCGTTTAATTGTTATTTATAAAAAACTGATATACGACTGTGTATTTTTTTAGTATATCTATCTATATTTTTATTATAGTATTTTTTTTCCTCACGTTAAACTTATGGCGCCACTAACGGTAAAGTTACGGTAAAGTTACACACACACACACACACACACACACACACACACACACACACACACACACACACACACACACACACACACACACACACACACACACACACACACACACACACACACACACACACACACACACACACACACACACACACACACACACACACACACACACACACACACACACACACACACACACACACACACACACACACACACACACACACACACACACACACACACACACACACACACACACACACACACACACACACACACACACACACACACACACACACACACACACACACACACACACACACACACACACACACACACACACACACACACACACACACACACACACACACACACACACACACACACACACACACACACACACACACACACACACACACACACACACACACACACACACACACACACACACACACACACACACACACACACACACACACACACACACACACACACACACACACACACACACACACACACACACACACACACACACACACACACACACACACACACACACACACACACACACACACACACACACACACACACACACACACACACACACACACACACACACACACACACACACACACACACACACACACACACACACACACACACACACACACACACACACACACACACACACACACACACACACACACACACACACACACACACACACACACACACACACACACACACACACACACACACACACACACACACACACACACACACACACACACACACACACACACACACACACACACACACACACACACACACACACACACACACACACACACACACACACACACACACACACACACACACACACACACACACACACACACACACACACACACACACACACACACACACACACACACACACACACACACACACACACACACACACACACACACACACACACACACACACACACACACACACACACACACACACACACACACACACACACACACACACACACACACACACACACACACACACACACACACACACACACACACACACACACACACACACACACACACACACACACACACACACACACACACACACACACACACACACACACACACACACACACACACACACACACACACACACACACACACACACACACACACACACACACACACACACACACACACACACACACACACACACACACACACACACACACACACACACACACACACACACACACACACACACACACACACACACACACACACACACACACACACACACACACACACACACACACACACACACACACACACACACACACACACACACACACACACACACACACACACACACACACACACACACACACACACACACACACACACACACACACACACACACACACACACACACACACACACACACACACACACACACACACACACACACACACACACACACACACACACACACACACACACACACACACACACACACACACACACACACACACACACACACACACACACACACACACACACACACACACACACACACACACACACACACACACACACACACACACACACACACACACACACACACACACACACACACACACACACACACACACACACACACACACACACACACACACACACACACACACACACACACACACACACACACACACACACACACACACACACACACACACACACACACACACACACACACACACACACACACACACACACACACACACACACACACACACACACACACACACACACACACACACACACACACACACACACACACACACACACACACACACACACACACACACACACACACACACACACACACACACACACACACACACACACACACACACACACACACACACACACACACACACACACACACACACACACACACACACACACACACACACACACACACACACACACACACACACACACACACACACACACACACACACACACACACACACACACACACACACACACACACACACACACACACACACACACACACACACACACACACACACACACACACACACACACACACACACACACACACACACACACACACACACACACACACACACACACACACACACACACACACACACACACACACACACACACACACACACACACACACACACACACACACACACACACACACACACACACACACACACACACACACACACACACACACACACACACACACACACACACACACACACACACACACACACACACACACACACACACACACACACACACACACACACACACACACACACACACACACACACACACACACACACACACACACACACACACACACACACACACACACACACACACACACACACACACACACACACACACACACACACACACACACACACACACACACACACACACACACACACACACACACACACACACACACACACACACACACACACACACACACACACACACACACACACACACACACACACACACACACACACACACACACACACACACACACACACACACACACACACACACACACACACACACACACACACACACACACACACACACACACACACACACACACACACACACACACACACACACACACACACACACACACACACACACACACACACACACACACACACACACACACACACACACACACACACACACACACACACACACACACACACACACACACACACACACACACACACACACACACACACACACACACACACACACACACACACACACACACACACACACACACACACACACACACACACACACACACACACACACACACACACACACACACACACACACACACACACACACACACACACACACACACACACACACACACACACACACACACACACACACACACACACACACACACACACACACACACACACACACACACACACACACACACACACACACACACACACACACACACACACACACACACACACACACACACACACACACACACACACACACACACACACACACACACACACACACACACACACACACACACACACACACACACACACACACACACACACACACACACACACACACACACACACACACACACACACACACACACACACACACACACACACACACACACACACACACACACACACACACACACACACACACACACACACAAACACAGATATACTGATAACGGGGATACTCAGGGAAGCTTCCTGAGACCTTAAAACTTCGAGATCTGATGAAAATTCGATTTTGGCAAAACAGGGTGAAAACAATAACTTCCCGATCTTCGATTTCCTTTGCGGGGAGTTAAAAATGAAAATTTTAAACTAAAACTCCCATAGACTTAAAATTATTAAAAATGTCATGTTTGATAAATTAAGGTCACCTGCTATGAGATTTTGCAAAATTTCAGACCCAGTGGAGATTGGGGCATTAAAAATCTGTAAAATTTTTGTTTTTCTTCTGATGTAATCAATATAAATAATATAAATAAACAATATACACACACACACGCACGCACGCGCGCGCGCGCACAGACAGGCATAGTGACACCCTCGCGGGAATAGTCAGGGAAGCTTTCTAGGACCTTAAAACGACGAGATCTGATGAAAACTCGATTTTCGAAAAACGGGGTAAAACCAATAACTTCTCGATTTTTGAAATTTTTTTTTCAAATTTTTTCTCATCTTAAAGAAGATCTGCTGGCTTTGAAAAAATTTTTTTATTTTCCTTCTAAAGCTTTTTTAGAAAATTAAATGCTCTTTAATTTGACGTGAACAAAAAGCCTTTACGATGATTTGCCGCGGAGTTATCGTCAATCATAGCAAAAAAGTTCTTTTTAACTTCCCGCTAAGAAAATTGAAAATTTTCAAAAATCGGGAAGTTATTGGTTTCATCCCGTTTTTCGAAAATTGAGTTCTCATCAGATCTTGACGTTTCGAGGTTCTAGGAAGTTTCTCTGACTATTCCCGCAATGATGTCCGTATGTCTGTATGTACGTGTGTAATCCTTTTATAACTTTTGAACGGCTTGACCGATTTGATTGCGGTTCGCGCCATTCGAAAAGGCTCGACCAAACTTAGATTTCCTGAAAATTTGAACCGATTCGGACCAGTAGATTTTGAGAAATTGCAAAAAAACTACAAAAAAAAATTTTTCGAAAAGTGGTTTTCTTAGAATAACTTTTAAACGGCTATACCGATAAATTCCCAAAACTAATCAGCTCTTAACATCAATAAACCGCGTCGAACGTCGCCAGTCCGGTCAAAATCGGTTGATTCGTTCGTGAGCTTACTTGCTTATTATTTTATTATTGGCTTACCATTATGGGCCCCATAAGTCTGCCCAGATAACCCCCTGGGTTTCTAACCATTTAGCTTCGAAAGGCGGAAAAATGTCGTGACACGTCTTTCTGAAGAACTCCTCTGAATAATACCCGTACCTGGGGTCGTTGATGGGAATAACGCCCCCTGGAGGGTGAACCTCTGGAACCTCGATCGGGACCAGCTTCCAAGCCCTGATGATGTCAGTCCAATAGGCAGGGCGGTTGTTGCTGACAAAGATGGTCTGACCCGGTGGACCTCGGCTCGTGGGTGATCTAGGTGAGTCGTCCTCGGAGGTTCGAACCACCCTTACTCGGGGTTCGATCAAGATTTCGTCGTCGGTTATCTGCACTACTGGTTTCGCGTTCCGCACTACTTCCGCCCGCGGTTCGGCTGGAGTTTTGATGCCGATTGTCGGCAACGATAAGTAGAATGGCTGGGCCAAGCGACGAAGACCCTCTTGCACCGAGCGACCCGATCTTCGTGACCGTTTTCCGTGAGGCATTTACGTACAGGAATTTGGTGCTGGCCGAACGCTGGCTAGCGCTCTTGCTGAAGAGGTTGGGACCTGGGGATACACTGATTAAGCGCTCCTCCAGCGGGAGGGTTAGGTTGACGAAACGCTGGCCAGCGCTTTAGCCGGAAGGTTTTCTTATTTGGGTTGGAACTGCTGTAAAGCGCTCCGCCCCATAATAAGTGTATTAAACTATATGTTTTTGGTGTAGTTGGTTTATTAGAAAATAGGATCTGGAGAGGTTCAAGCCTGAGGATGGAGCTCTCTGCACTTGAGAGTCTCGAGATCTACTGACTTGCTTCGCTCCAGAATAAATGTTTATAAATCTTATTGTCAACCATGTTGGTAGCTCAGGTTACTCCTGAGAGAGTCGACGAGAGGCCCGGGTCCCATGCTGACCCAAGATGTTTTGGTTATCCGCGGCCACGGCAACTCTCTGCTGACGCCTTATCACAAGCTATTTCCGTTACTCCGCTGTTGGTATAACCACCAGCGAAGCAACTGATATCGCTTGGTATGCGTTCTGAGAATCATCTAAATTAAAGTAAACGCTTTTTAAATAAAATAAAATAAATCCGAAGGAAAAGGGAATCAAATTTAGGCGGAAATTCGTGGAACGTAACAGAATACTCCCTTAAGTATCATTTTGCGGCCTCGTATACAAAAAAATAGGTACTGATTTTAAACAAATAAACTTCTTAAAAAAAAAAAAAAAAGCAGTGAACAGGACTGGTAGTCACCAGGTCCAGTGTTCGAAAATAGCAAACGTCCAGAATTTTTTCGCCTGGTAATCAGTTCCCTGTCGACTTTAAAATGCATTCTAGAAACAATCTGAAAACATTATGATTTCATGATGGTTTCAAAGTATTTATTCAAAAAGGTTTTGTGCCTATTTTCCAGCGTGAAGCCATAGTGATTTCAAAATAAAATACATGGAAAAAAGTAAACAGCAAAAATCACTCGAATTCTGGTTAATTTTTGCAGTTCTAAATAGTCATTTAGATATATATTCCATTTTGATATATATTCTAGATCAAGTAATTTATAATAATAATAATAGTAAATGACAACTATGTAAATAATAGTAAATGACAACTAATGTGTCGTGTGTGTGTGTGTGTGTGTGTGTGTGTGTGTGTGTGTGTGTGTGTGTGTGTGTGTGTGTGTATGTATGTACCAGTAGATTTTGAGAAATCTAAAAAAGAATACAAAAAAAAATTTTTCAAACGTCGTTTTTTTGGAATAACTTTTAAACGGATCTACTGATCAATTTTAAAAACTAATCAGCGCTTAACATTGAAAAACTACGTTGAATGCTGTCAGTCCGATCAAAATCGGTTGATTTGTTCGTGAGTTATCGTTACCGAAAGGAAAACAAAAAAGTATTTTTTCGGAATTACTTCGAAATTTCTAGTTTAATTAATTTAAACTTAAAAATATTTATAAGGATTAAAAAACTGCATCGAATGCCGCCAACTGCGTGAAAATCGGTTCATTTATTTAAAAGTTATTGCGGTTTGAAAATTCAAAATATAGTGTTTTATCAAGCTTCTATTAGATTTTTGAGCTTAGAGAGCTCAAAATGACTCGAAAGTTATATTTTTGAACTCGAAAAGCTCAAAAACGTTAGAAGTGAAATTTTGAAAGCTTGAGTATGGAATAAGCGGGAAATTGCTGGGATGGCCTTTAGGGTCAACCGTTTTCCTAATTTTTATTTTGATTTTTAGATTTTTTTTATCTAAGTTTTTCAAAGAAAGTGGAGAAGGGGATAAGGCTTCACATCTCATTTACATTCATTCATCTTAATTTCGTTTAGCGCTTGCATTATAAATCAATGTGAGAATAACGCCTATCACCCTTACCGGGAATTCCTGAATAATATGCCATGTTCAATTATTAATTAGACAATAAAAAGAAAAAACAATAATTTTTTGTAAAAAATTTTTTTCGAAAAAGAACAATCATAAATATTTTTATGTAATTATATACGATTATATATGTTTATGTGTGATTGTATTTGGCTATGTTTATGTATGATCGTCCATAATCGACTTATATATAATTATAGATAAAAAAATTTTCTCCAGGCGACAATGATTTTAATTTTACCACTATTCGAGAGAGTTAGCTTTTCCAGGAAATGTCTGTCAAGAAGCACGTTTCTCTGAAGTGTATTATCACTATAGCTGTGAGTGGTGTCCAGAGAAACTTGTGGTGCAGAATTTAAATATTTGTTCGAAAAATCATCATATTTGGATTGACGTTCTCTGTAGAAAATGATAAAAATAATAATGTCAGGGTCTGAAAATTAAAAAAAATCTTGAATGAGTCGTACATTAATATTATTTTTAATGAAATATAGTCACGAATCGTTTGAAATAAAATTTTATTCAAAAGTGGAGTAAAGTGGCTTGGATCTTTCATACAACATTTATTTATTAGTGCCGGTTGGTAGTACATTTTTGTTTTCTATATATTTGGAAAAACAATTTTCTTAATTGAGACTTAGTAACCATTATTAAGGTAATAGCTTTTACTCGGTCTTGTAAAAAGTATCATCAAATAAATATACATTTTATTTTATCTGATTTTTACAGATAAAACTAATTATAGAATAAATACTTATGATAACAGTTTAATTCTTTTTTATGGTATTCTTCCATATTGAGCAGAAATAAGTTCAAAATGTACATCTTTTTATGGTGTTCTTGAAGTTATTTGGTATGTAGTATGGAATTACTCAATTATATTTTCATCTGTGCTACATGAATTGCACTTGAGAATATATTGAATTTTTTACGATAGTTAGCTTTTGAAGTATGTAACATCATGAAAAATTAGTTTTTACTTAAATTTAATATTAATGCATTTATTCATTTTATTTTTTGTTGTTTCAATTTTAACGATTTAATGAAGTTTACCTTTTAATTTCATGAACAGTATACTTTTGAACAAACTAAGAGTGCTAAATAGAAACTAAAAGATGATATCTTCAATAAAGTAGTTCAATTTAAAATATAAATTTTTCAATAATTAGGGATGGTTCATTATTTACGGTGTTATCAACAAGTCATTTATATTTATAGTCAAATAATGTATTTTACTTAAAATCTAATGGAATATTCAACAATCGTAATAGATTGACGAATATTTGAAACAAGAAAGGAAATATGTATATTGGACTGTGTCAAAAAACCTACAAATTTATTCGCTCAAATGGTCTTAAAATTCGAGTAAAAAATGTCACAACATAGATTCATTTTCAATAAGAGCCCTTAATACGAGTATCTATAGGTCACCTAATTGAATTTTTTCATTTATTATCTAAAGACGTAGAGGAGTTCTCTTAAATTTCTTTAAGATTATTTTCCAAGATTATTTAAATTTTGCAACTAAGTTATCGTTATTAAAGAAAATTTTTGTAATTCACTTTAGAGAATGTTAAATTTTTATTGACTGATCAACAGAAATTCAAAAAAACTTCAAATCAGTGAATAGTCATGGTTATTAGTATTTTTTCAAATAAAGTTTATTATTTATGAGCTCTAAAATAAAACAGTAATCACTATGGACGAAAATATCCATTCTTTTGCAAATAACAATTATTTTATGCAAAAGTAAAAAAATTTATAATAAGCTAAAGATTGACCTTGAGTAATTTTTGAATTAAAAAATACATCTAAAAATCATAAAACGCCTTTCTGTAAAGTATTCAATAAATATTTTGGAGTTATCAAAATTTTCCTACATGATTTAGATATAGGGGATGAACACTTTTGATTTAAAATCTTTGAATATTGTGAAGGGCTTAAATTTTAACAGAATCTATATTTTAATATTTTTCATTAAGACATCGGGTACATTTGAGATAAAATATACTAAGTTGGTTTTTTGATACAATAAATGTATATATCTATATATAGATATACAGCTATACAGAAATCAGGTTTATTAACTGCGTGTTATTTCTATTTATAGATTAAGGTTGCACATATCGATAGTATCACTAGTTTTCACTTAATAATTGTCGCTTTATTTTTTGGTCTCAGTTACAACTACTTCCTGACGAACTTTATGGCCTCGGAAACTTGCTTGAATTTTAGTTGCTGCTTTGTGTAAATCTGGATCGGTTAAATCGATGCCCTCTAATTCGTTAGCTGCATCATCCATCTGTGAAAAATCATTTGATTTTACTTTTTTTCTATGGAAGTATTACGAAACAAGACGCAACGTTTTGTCGCTTGATATCTTGGAAGTTTCGTGAAAGGATAGTGCACAGTAAACAAATAGAATTAGATAAGATGCGTTTAGTTCGCTTTATTTAGAAAGAATGACTAATAGGTAGTATTATAAGATTAAGAAAAGTTTGATTACAGGTATGTGTATATGTGTGTGTGTATGTGTAATATGTGTATGTGAATGAATCTTGATAACTATATTCGTATAAGTAAACAATAGCATAAAGAATGTTTTGCATTTAAATTTCAACATTTCTCCTTAAAATTATTCTTATAAAATTTCTAATAAATATTTATTTTTATAATCCTTTTACAATCATGATCTTAAACTGACACTCTCAGCTAACTATTTAATTTTAGTTGACTGCACGGATTTTGTAATGTCTGCTTTGTTGACCTCCGTGAGACCATATCGAATTGAATAATTCCTCGTTGCTGATATGACGGGATTTAGTATAGAAATATTTTGTTTCGATATACTTCGTACCGTTGGTTGGGCTTGTGGTCTTAAGACTATTAAATACACTTTGATTATCCTCATACATAATTATTGCCGACTCTTGTGCTTCGTCGAAGAATTCTAATAACTATTCGATCCCAAAGCTTCACGAGCTGTTTCACATAATGCTACCAGTTCAGCTTCAGTAGTTGAGAGTGCTACGGTCGTCTGCTTTTTACATATCCAACTCATCGCTCTACTAAACAGTTGGAAAATGTACCCTGTATTTGACTTGCAATCCTCTCTGCACTCGGCCCGATTGGCATCTGTATAGCTGGTAAGCTTATAATTTTCTGGATTTTTGGGATGTACTGACTTTATCTGATGTTACATCAACTGGTTTAAATATTTATTCAACGTTCATTGTCCTGTTCATTATCTGAAGTAATGGAATATTGTCTTCGGATGTACTTGTATCGACTTCATTGATATTTGAAATATTCAAGTTAAAATTGTCTTCAAAATTAGCGCTGTTGTTGGCCGAATGTTCATTGTAAGGAGTAAGATTTTTAAAATTTATTGGCTCTTCGTTGTGTCCGAAATTTTCTGTAACTCTGAAGCAAATTCTGAATTAATAATAAAATTATTTTTGTTATTATTATCGAGGTCAAATGGCACCTCTGTTTTTTTATTGCTTCTTTCATTTTCTATGAATTTTACATCACGGCTTATAATGATGTTTCCACTTGCTTGATCCAGGAGACGATAGACTTTAGACTCTTCTGAATAATCTACCATGAGACATTTTTGTGTTTTTAAATCCAATTTCTTTCGTTTCTGCTTTGGTACGAGCACGAAAGCACGACATCCAAATACTTTCAGGTGGCTTAGGTCAGGTCTATTGTTGAACCATAGCTGATTAGGTGTAGCATTTTTTCCTTTTACTAGCCATTTATTCTGGATCTACGCAGCAGTGACTACTGCTTCGCCCCAATACATTTGGTAAGAAGCATCTGCTAGCATCATTCTCACTGCTTCAATTAGAGTCCGATTTTTTTCTTTCGGCCACTCCGTTCTGCTCAGGCGTAGAAGTTGCTGTGTACTGCATTCGAATTCCTTGTTTTGTTAGGTACTCTCTCAGGTTATTATTTACATATTCACCACCTCTGTCAGATCGTATTATTTGCGGTTTCTTACCAAGCTGAGTTTTCATATACTCAATGAAATCTTGAATCACCTGGGTTGTTAGAGACTTTTTTCTCAGTAAAAAAACATGCGTATATTTACTATAATTGTCTATCAGTAGTAATACATATTTTTTCCCTCTAATGCTCGCCACTGGCATAGGCCTACACATGTCTCTATGTATTGATTCTAGTGTCTTTGTCATTTTGTTGACTGATTCTTTTGGAAATATTTTCCTTGTAACAGGGTAAAATTACCCTAAATCGATGGGTTACCGGAGATCGATAATTGCTCGACATAGCACTGGCGCGTCTCGATCTTCGGGCCTAAAGGGAGAATAGGAGGGGGTAGTTTTGGGTTAAAATAGGTGAGCCGTCCAGTGGAAAAGGGAGAAGTAGTGTGACTGCCAGATATAGTGCCACGGAAATCCAAAAAAGACGGATCCCCGGAGTAGTGACGAGACAAAGGAAGCCAACTACAACTAGGACTTCACCCTCGATTAGAGAGTTAGATCATCGTATTATTCGTCAAAGTATCAATTATTACTCTGTGGGAAAGAAGTGGACCGCGGTTTACTAATACCCAGTTACTTCTCCTAATTAATTATTAATTGGATCGTTTAATCGACGATTAGTTAATTAATTAGAATAAAACATTTGTTAGTTTGGATTGAGTGATTTTCCTGGGGGATTATACCCGAGAGTCACTCAATTGACCTTGCGGGAAAAATTTAACAACGTAAAAATTAATCGAGTAAAAATAATTAACATCTAAAAAGTTCACTTAATATTGTTATAATTTTTATAATAATTAACGCGAGAAAAGTGATTAATTTTGTCGTTTGAAAAATAATCGTCAAGCGTTCTATTCGTGGAATTTTGGTGGAGCGTCAGTAAAAATTTTGTGTCGCAGTAATTTCCAATACCCAAGGTCACATACAACCGAGCTAGCGAATGTTCTAGCAAAAGAATTCGAATATTTTTACTTTTGTCAATTTTTACAAATTATAAAATTATCTTAAATTTCATTGAAAATTATATTTTAAAACTACTTATTAAATTTATTTCTATTTATAAAAATTATATTGAAAATTTTTATCAAAATTATATTCGGATTTAACTATAGGATTAATTTTATATTGTGAATTATTTTATTTATTAATTATAAATTAAGTGATTTTGGAGAGTAACTCCGTGAAATTTTTAAATTAAAATTTGTCGGAAAAATCAAACTTTGACAGCGTGGACATTAAGTCCAAGAAATTAATTATTCTTAGTTAGAAAAAAAATTGTCATAAGTAAGAGTGATTATAATTTATTGATTTACGTCATTAATTCTATGTTGATAAATTTTGGATTTGATTGAAAAATTTTATCATGATTATTTAATTGTCAAAATTTAATTTACTGATTGTTTTGTATTATTAGGACCGTAATTATGAGTCACTAAGGAATTTTAAGCTAATGACAATTTTAATACCGAATCAAAAAATTTACAGTCGAAAATCGAAATTTGGTTGTTAGTCAAGTTAGTGAGAATTAAATTGTGAATCGTAGATTTATTAATTAATTAATCCTAATGATCGAATAATTTAATTAAAGTTTTTGGATCAAATTAATTAAATTCAACTTAATCAAATTTTATTTTAAATCAAAATCTATAAAAATAAAACATTGCAAGTGTGGGTTATGTGTGTGAAGATTAGTGTGGGATATGCGTGATAGAGAGTGTTAATAGTGTTAAGTTGGTCCTGGTTAGCCGTTAGTTAGGCTAGACGATCTCTGTCACACTGTTGTCTTTGTGCAGAGTAATTCGTTGGTTCTGGTTAGCCGATAGTTAGGCTAGACGGTCTCTGTCGCACTGCAGTCTTTGCGCAGAGAGACTCGTTGGTCCTGGTTAGCCGACAGTTAGGCTATAGTTTTAAGTTGTCCTGGTCAGCCGACAGTTAGGCTGTAGTTCATAAGTGTTAATTAATTATAGTGTGAGTGTGTGAGTGAAATTTGATCAATCTTTAATAAGTACTTTTGTTAATTTTTATTGTTAATAAATATCGATATATTGTTAATTAATCATTTATTATTCAGCAGCAACCTTCCTCCACTCTCTCTACCCTAAGATAAGATTTCTCAGCTCTGGACCGGTTCCAGGAACCGTGATTAAAAATCCTGGTGGCGCCCTAATAATTATTGTTGTTGTTAATCTTGTTAGTTTATTTATAAAATTGATTAGGGGCTAACCTGAACAGGTAAAACTGTTACATCCTACTTAATTTTCCAAATATGCAACTTTCACAATATATTTTTATCTCACAACGACTTATCTTAATTCCATTAGCCAAATTCTTATTAACCAGTATTTGTATCGCTTTTGTGTTTCGATGTTCTAATCTCTGGTGCCACTGATAGATGCAGTTATCAGTGTGAGAGTTTATGACGGTCATTGCTTATCAGTAACTCTTAAGATATACAATCCATTATTAATATCGGATGTGGCAATTTTTTCATCATTCTTGAATACTGTCATTTTATTGTCATTTGTTATCACGCTATAACCCTCGCGATCTAGAGCTCTCACTGAAATTAAATTCGGATCGAAACTCGGTACAAATAGAACGTTATCCAATCTTAATCCCTTCGGTTCACCTGACTTCACACGCATTTTAATTTCACTTGAACCGATTCCATATACTTGTACGAAGAAACATATACGTATTCCTTTGAAACAATGGTTGTCAAATAATTCACAGAGGACATTATTATTTTTATTTATTTAAAAGATTTAAAATTCATCATCATGGGAGAAGAAATCTATTTAATTGGCAAAATAATTGAAAATTTTGTTGGAAGAAAGCTTCCATCACTCAAAGAAGTTATGTCAGTTTTCTTTTACCATCATAAAACCTGTAATTTAACAGTTAAACAAAGTTCAGCAAGTACGACAAAACAACCAATAAAACTTTGGCGACAAACAGAAATTCCATTGCGTCAAGAATCTTCTATAATCTTGTCAATAATTCGATTTCATCACAGATGGATACTTTTATCAAAGAGTAAATGTCAGAAAAAATCTCCAACACAAAAGAAAAAAGAATTGATTTTTTGTAATGATTTAAACAAATTATTCGACATTTCCCATGCAAATGCTCTCAATGAAATTGATGCTACAAAAAAACATTTTTTGGAGAGCCAGAGACAACCATCTCGACGTGGTTTTATAAACAATTTTGAGCCTAGTACCGAAGCTATGGAAATTTGTTGTATAGATCAGAGTGAAACAAATGCAAATAAAAATGATAAGATTATTATCTCTATTTTTTTCGTAAATAAATATCTATGGATGATACAATTTTTTTATTGAAATGATATTCGCAAATCTTAAGATAAATTTTTGAGGTTATCTAGGGCCTGTTTACATGAATGATACCGAATGACAATTTTTGATTAATAAAGTTTGATGCCGTCAGAGTACGTGGTTGCAAGTACGCGGTAATATTCGAATATCTATTTGAATTATGAACATATTTTTGATTACTATACTTTTTCCTCCATTAATCAAATGAAATAAAATTCACAAATTGATATTGTCCGTTTTAAAAATAGCGTAAAATAAAATATAATTTTATTAAAAAATAGTTACTTGTTAGAGTAATATTGATGATAAATTATCAAAATAGTTTTTTTTTTCTTGTCATTCAATTCACTTAGTCAATAGGTTTTATGAAGTCTATAACTTATTATTTTAAAATTTTATCTGATTTTTCGTTAAAGTTATAATTCATTTTAATTTGAACGTTTTAGAAAATGAGGCACTTATGAATACCGAGACCCTTCTTCTTAGTCAAAAATCAAAATCTACCGTTTCTACCATAAGTCAAACTTCTCGCAATATATCTGATTTTGAAGATGAAATCAAAAAGAAATTAAAATCGAAAGCAATTCTAATGAATATCATGACACCGGAACTGGCAGCTGCCCTTGATCGTGGAAAGGTTAGCAGCAGAAATGCCGTATATATTATAGTTGCTATTCTCAAAAGGGCAAACATTGACATCAAAGGCTGTAAATTAAGTCATTCGACAATTCATCGAGCTCGCAAAAAGTTTCGGAGAGATATGGCTGCTAAATTAAAAGACGGACTCAAAAACCTGGATAATTTTGTATTACATTGGGACGGGAAAATATTACCTGATATTGTTGGTACAGAAAAAGTTGATAGACTACCAATTATTATATCGTCATCAGGCAGTGAACAAATATTAGGTGTTCCCAAAATGGGGTCCGGAACTGCAAAAAATCAGGCTGATGCTATTGTGAAAATTCTATTTGATTGGGGAATTAGTCGTAAAATAAAAGCACTGTCTTTTGATACGGCGGCAGTTAATACAGGTATTAATCCATACTGTTGTCTTCTTAAAATCTTTATCATGATATAAATTGTCATATTATTTGCATTGAGATTTGAACTGGTTATTGTCACAAAAATTCAATTTTTACTTATATTCGATTTTATATTCTATCATCTAGGAATTCACGGTGGCACTTGTAAGCTGATTGAAGACGAGTTAGAGAAAAAATTGGTATATTTAACATGCAGACATCATATATTCGAAATAATATTAAAAAAAATGTTTGAAATCTACTGGCCTACATCATCCGGCCCAAATGTACCAATTTTTCTACGCTTTAAAAATAAGTGGGGTAATCTCAACACGTCAAATTATACTCCAGGAATTTCGGACCCAATTATACTGAATGCTCTTGAAGATGTGAAAAAAGAAATAGTAACGTTTATAACCAACCATTTACAAGTAAGATTATAATATATTCAAATGTTTTTAGGTATCGTGTGCAAGTCTTAAGCGTATGCCTTACATTTTATTTTTCGAGTTTAAAAATCCAGAAAATGTATATAGTCGTGTAAAAGTTTATATTTTAAATAATTTCCAGTAATATATAAAATAAAATATGCGGATCACTTATCATGTCGATTGATCATTTTATTAACTAATTTTCTAGGTATCGCAGCCAAGAGATGATTACTATGAACTTCTGGAGCTATCATTACTATTCTTAAATACTACTTCAACTACGCAAGTTTCTTTCAAACAACCTGGTGCTATGCACCACGCACGTTAGATGGTGAAAGCAATCTATTCTCTAAAAATATTCATGTTTCGCAACCAATTTAACCTTAACTTTAGAGAAATAACAGGAATACGACAAGTCTGCATTTTTGTTCTAAGATTTTATATACCAACGTGGTTTCGAGCTTCATCTGGCATATTAGCACCAAATAGTGATTTATCTTTAATGAAAGATTTATTGCTATACAGCCAAAACAAT
>JZSA01003160.1:0-21370 GCA_000956155.1 Cotesia vestalis
CTTCTTTCGCTAAAATTGCTGCTGACAAAATGTCCGATCACTTATGGTATCTGTCTGAGGAATTAGGTGTTTTAGCTTTATTCGATGCAAATGTATCAGTGGATATGAAAAGAAAAATGGTTGTAAATATTAAAACTTCGAAAGGTAATCCAAAAAATTTTAAGCGACTTGTAATAAAAAAAAATATAAAGTCACTATTAACAAGTGATTTATGTGACTTTCTCTCAGAACAATCTCTGTTTTTGTTAAAAGCATTTAATTTACCGTATGATTTTCTCGATGATGACGTTCTATTATGGCCAGCTAATGAGAATTATCAGAAAGCTCTCTTATTTTTGAGTAAAATCCGAGTAACGAATGATACAGCAGAACGTGGTGTATCCTTAATAACTGAGTATAATCAAACTCTGACTAAAAATGAAGAAGATTTTCAGTATTTATTACAAGTTGTAAAAAAACATAGAGAGATGTATCCTAATTGTAATAAAACAGCTTTACTATAACAGTCAAGCAATCAATAACTTTTAATTTTTACAGCTTTTTAGAATATAGTATATAATTTTTTGTCAAATTATTTATTTTTGTTTCTTTTTACAATACTTCCTACGTTTCAGATGTAAATATGTGCTTTTTTTACTATATAATGGAAAACATAAAAAATACCCGAAAATTCGATGGAAATCAAATTTTGACTTCGAATAACTTAGGAAGGAACCAATTTATGGAAAAATGATAATAGACCTTTTCTGTAGAGCGTTAAATTTTATATAAGAAACCAAGACGATCATTACCAGAAGTTAGTTCAATACAGAGATATAAAATTCTTAAGTTAAAAAAATTTTTTTCCTATGTTATTTAAACGGGAAATAGAAAATTACGATCCGCGACCTCTAAATCTTCAAATGAAGAGCTCATATTTAGACGAGATCTTTATTTTGGCATTCTCTGAAAGAATTCGCTGACCATTTGAAGAAATTAAAAAAGCCGATTTTTTTGAAACACCCTATTATATATGATATGTGACAAAAACTTCTTTTATCAGATCCCCGGATGAAAAAATTTATGTAACTTCATGTGATTATATATAATTATATGTAAGCATATGCACATTTTTGTACCCGGAATGTTAAACCCGTAAGCTTTATTAGCCTACCATAATAAAATGAAGCTTTCTCGTAAGATTTTTGAAAAAGTTCAATTTTGTGTTTGTTTATGGTGAAAATTACCATTACTCTATAACATTTTATGGCTCATGTATTAATAGATTAATGATACATTTCGATAATCAAACGCATCATTTTCGATTTTTATCAAAATTCCCCTTAGCTAAATACATCTGACATAAGTGGTTCAAATTAAGTCAGATTATGTAAACAGGTGCAAAAACGTTTAGATCTATTTTGATCAAATTAGATTAAGATAAATAAACTTAGTTTTGTCCTGAGCGAATCAAATTCGCTTTAAACAAAGCTACTTTATAACTCCACTTTGATCAAATTAAATGTGATCAAGCTTAAAAAAAACCGATATCTCTTTTTTCTGAGCAATTTTTTGTCATGGCCCTTTCATAAGTATGCACAAATTGTTAACATGAGACTACGCCCAGAGCAGAACAATTACCTTAAGCATTAATAGTAAGCAGTTTTGTAATTCTTCCATGAAGGGAGAACGATTGTTGGATTCGATCGGTGCAAGAGAGTTAAGTCAGATATTATAAGTTCCGATGATTGAAGAATTTGCTTTAGAGTAGATTATTTCTTCAAAGTCATATTTTCAATTAACGTAGACTCAAGAAGAATCACTGACAGTTCCTCGACAAATTTATTAATTCAACGCCTTTCAACAGTTTTTTTTTTCTTTTCACTGTTGAATAATAGTGATAATAACAACCTACTCCGATGACTTAACCCGCTCACTCCTATCAACAAGAAAAAAAAAAGTAATGACAAATGGAATTGTTTCAAATGAAAAAAAAAAAAAAAAAGTTGAAAGCCACGTGAGTTTGAGTTTTCTTACATTGTATCATACACGGAAAAATATTTCTGGGAAAATTTACGATACAACTATTGTAAAGCTGGACTATACTTTCATTACGAGTAATTCTCGAATATTTTAGGAGAAAATTTACTATTTATTTACGAACTTTTACAACTTACTATCGTAATTTCACCAAATAATTATTGTATCAAATTCGATAAGAAAACATACGATATCCTATATATTGAAATTGATGGATGAAGTTAGCTTAGTATCGAAATAACTCGAAAACATGGACCCTGATTGCTTATTGGTCCAGGATTAGAGCGCGCGTGTACGCGCGCATTTTGAATTCCTAGCTTATATCGTTAATAGAATGGGAATAAAAATTAAGATGTAACAATATAATTATTCATGTATTCATTTTAAAATTTCTAGTGCTGCCTGTGTATCTTTCCAATCGAAGTAATAAATTTTACAATAATTGAATTGGATTGTTTTCAATTAGTGTAAGTGTTGGCCGTGCATAATGCTAGACTCCGAGCTTATGTAATTGCTAAGGACATCAGCAGTAGTTTACCTCAAAAAGACTAGAGGGAGACTCTCTGGCTATCCGATGAAAAAAGTTTTTGTCCAATTACGATTACTAGGGCCAAGACTTTCACAGTTGTTTACATGAGCATTCATATGTTTAACCTCAAATTTGAATAAAGCAAAAACGCTAACTTCCTGGCCCTAATGATTACCATATATTGTACCAACTAAGAGTTATGGATTTGATTCCCGGAAGAAAATTCCGATTTGTTTTTTCGATTACTGTAAAGTTACTAATGAGTCCAACCGCCTACCTTCGCTCTCCTTAAAATTTCTTTTAAAAAAACTGACTGTCAATTTTTACAATAGTTGAATTGTAAAATTCACTAATACATCTTGCATAATTTGCTCTTGGAATATTGGACTTTTTAAGTCTTTTGATAGTCTTATTTGTTAAATAAAATTCACAATAGTAGATCATGAAAATTATCAAACGGAAACTATAGTCCACTGTTATTAATTTATTTAATAAAAATGACAATAATAAAATAGTAAAAATTCCTTCAATTTTTTTTCCGTGCAGGAACAAACAGTTGATTCTGTTTGCTTATACTATAATGAGTAGTGTTTGTTATCGAAAAATTGAAGTCACGTTGATATGAATCTGCAGATTTTGAAGTATAAATATGAACAGAGTTGGAAGAAGTGAAATTTATTGTGTGAAATCAAAACTGGTTAATTTACGGTAACGTACCTTTTCTTCTATTTTTGACGATACATTTTCTATAGCATCTTCAGTAGCTTTCATGACTGATGCAACAGCTTGTTCTTTTCTGGACATGTGGCCGCGAAAAGATGCTTGAATTTTTGTTGCTGCATTACAGAGATCTATAATAAAGTGAAAAATTATCAATAGAAATGATAAATAAGAAATACATAGTTTAAATGTTTACTTGATAAAGAAAAAAATTAGCAAAACGGTTGACCCTACAGGCTATCTCTGCAACCTTCCGCTAATTTATAACTCAAAGAGCCATGAATTTCAGGGTGCTTTTTTATGCTGACGTTCGACGCTGGCTTAGAGCGTCAAATGAGGTCACGTGGTATAATTTCGAATGGAACGCCATCTTAAATTAATGAAGCGTCAAATATTAGAGCGTCAAGCTTCAAAACGCTGAAAAAAAAAACAATAAAATTAAAAAATTTTAAAGAGCAAAACAATGTTTAGCTTTGACGTTACATTAATGAAAGATAGCGTTTCAGTCAAAATCATACCACGTGACCTCATTTGACGCTCTAAGCCAGCGTCAAGTATCAGGATGAAAAAGTACCTTAAAATTACTCGAACAAGCTTGCTCATGTTACTCGACAAATAAACCTTTATGAAAGGGACAATATATCATATTCGATGATAAATAAACAAAAATGATAATCAATCTGCAACACATATATCAAATGTAAACGTCTTAATCATGATAGTTTAATAAGTAACATTTATAAATTAATATCTAACTTGTAACTACGATAGAGAAACTTTGTATAAATATACTTATAAT
Organism: Cotesia vestalis; assembly: GCA_000956155.1. Taxonomy (NCBI): domain Eukaryota; kingdom Metazoa; phylum Arthropoda; class Insecta; order Hymenoptera; family Braconidae; genus Cotesia; species Cotesia vestalis. The sequence continues at coordinate 4,068 of JZSA01003160.1, forward strand.
ATTTATAACAATTTAGTTAATTCAAAATATAATTTTTGAACTTAGGTATGCATTTGTGTATGTATGTACCAAGCAGACTATATGTAGGCATAGACATGGACAAGAATAAGTATTAGTCTATGAATTAAAATAAGTGTTAGTATATATGTTAGATCTAGTATAAGATGTAATAGACAACGTATATTGGTTTGAAATATAGAGGAGGGAGTGAAGCCGGGAAACACCAACTTCGAGCCGATACTTTGTAACTTCACTTCTCCCTGAGAGCTGTAACTGAGCGATTGCTGTAGCAGAAACGACCGAATAAAATCATGCTCCTCTTCAATTATTATTCATCTTTGAAACAGTCCATTCAACTAAAGTTCTTCTTGTCTTTAACTTAATCTAATAGTATTCATTATCAAAAGCTGTATTAATAAATAACAATAAATTTGAATTGATCCCGCGTGACTAAAACTCACACTTCAGTTCAGAAGGAGGCAGTACGAGCAATCAAGAGACCTTGATGGACATAACAACTGGTGACAGCGGTGGGATATTCACACTATTTGGGATCTAGGCGAATTAATCAATTAATTTAACTAATTTAAATTCACCCGCCAATTTTCGGTTGGTAAAAGCGAAAATCATTGGAGTCATCAACGAAGCCAAGAATCAAGGATTACCGGAGTCATCTACGACAACGTATTAAGCAATCTACCGGCCAGAAAAGGAATCTCCAAGGAATCAATTCAACCACCGAGGATCATCTACAAAGAAACTGCGACGTCAAAATCAAGGCATCAGTGTAGTTAAATTGTGAAAGTGCAAAAATTAAATTCTAAAGGGCAATTTGTGAGTGACAGTGAACTTTAATAATTAGAAGTATTCTGCTTGTATTACATTTGCAAACTTTAAGTTCTAATTATAAGTCATATGATATGCTAGCTATAGAATTTATTGATTTTTAGAATAATAATCTTAGGTAACGTCAGTTACAGATTTTGTTAAGGTAGTAATTATTATGACATTGAAATCGACAGAGGTTTAACGGATTTCGGATTTGTTTGATAAAATTAATTAAATGTTCATATCGAAATTCATCTTTTGAGACCATAGTTTTGTTACTGCATAAGTAAAATTGTTCTTCAGCTTTATTAGAAATTTATAAAAGATAAATTATCTTAAAAGCCGTTAAAATATCTGTTAATCCCAGCATCATTTGGCGACAAATTTGTATTTATTGTTATTTTATCCGAGAGTTATTTTGGATATATAGTTTATTTCAATTATGAAATTCTGATTTAATTTTAATAGTTTAATAAGAAATGTTTTGAGTTTTACAGTTCAATTAATGACACCAAAATATCAACTTCCACCCCTTTCACAAAAATCGCCGCTATAGAAGAAACCCTACTCACAGCACTAGAAGAAGTATTTGAAAGTTTCCCTCGTAGTAACAATAATACTGAAAGTACGTCTGGCATTTCCTCAGCAACTTTTGATAACTCTACCCCAATCATTTATCTTTTTAATCATCTTATATTGCTCAATACACCTGTTTTACCTAACAGAAGTAGTGAACATAGTTATGCTACAAATAATTCGAACAAAAACCGTTCCACTGTAAAAAATAGTGCCAAGTCCACGTTCATAAACTATTATAAGAGCAAATTTTTTTTCCTTTACAAAAAGATATTAAATAAAAAAATTAAAAAATCCAAGTAACTGGCATGATTGTATATGATTTTCGATAATTAAAAGAAATTTTGTTGTAAATTTAAAAATGAAAAAAAAAAAAAAAAAAAAAAATTTTTGGAAATATTTTCTTGAATTTATGATTAATTATCAGGATGTTTGAAACATACCCCTGAAATGGTGGTCTTAGTGAAGTTATAATTGGCAACTTTAATAAGTCTTCTGATAGTCCTGTAAGATTGGACATGGCTGAAATAAACGGGCGTTGAAAAATCTGCTAGAAATCCACTTGCTTCATACAAATTCAGGGTTTTGATAATTTTTCCGGTTATTGACTGGATTATAACATTTAGATTATTTGATTTGGTGTGCTCATCAAAGTGCAGTTCTACGAACTGGCAATCCGCGACTGATTTTTAAATAATAATAATAACGATAAATTATTATTTTTAAAATTGTCTAAAGTTATTTTTTAATATGATAAAAATTTATTATCATAAGTATTTAGGCAGCATTCGAAAATTCTCTAGATACGTAATTAAGAAATGACCTTGTATCTTGAGAACAATTGACATTTTTAAAGATATAAGCTCATCCCGACATTACACTCATCGAGACCTTTCATTTGAGTACCCACATCAATTTTTCATATATTTTATATATTTATATATATTATATATATATAAATATATGAAAAATACATGTGGGTACTCAAATGAAAGCTCTTGATGCGTGTAGCATCAAGATGAGCTTATATTTTTAAAAATGTCAATAATTACGAAGTGACATTGCTATTTTGTCAACTATCGACATTTTTAAAGATATAAGCTCGCCCTGATGTTATACTCTTCGAGACCTTTCATTTGAGTACCCACATCAATTTTTCATATATTTTATATATTTATATATATGTATATATGAAAAATATATAAAAAATACATGTGGGTACTCAAATGAAAGCTCTTGATGCGTGTAGCATCAAGATGAGCTTATATTTTTAAAAATGTCAATAATTACGAAGTGACATTGCTATTTTGTCAACTATCGACATTTTTAAAGATATAAGCTCGCCCTGATGTTATACTCTTCGAGACCTTTCATTTGAGTACCCACATCAATTTTTCATATATTTTATATATTTATATATATGTATATATGAAAAATATATAAAAAATACATGTGGGTACTCAAATGAAAGCTCTTGATGCGTGTAGCATCAAGATGAGCTTATATTTTTAAAAATGTCAATAATTACGAAGTGACATTGCTATTTTGTCAACTATCGACATTTTTAAAGATATAAGCTCGCCCTGATGTTATACTCTTCGAGACCTTTCATTTGAGTACCCACAAAGTAAAATGGTAAATTTTAAACGCTAAAACTAACACTGTCAAGATAGCCAGTAATACATGTGGTTAATGAAACTCCTAACAAATAAGTTTCTCCAACGTTCGTTAGGTTTACTGTTCGAATCTCGGTTAGGGCGTTTTTCTACATTTATTTATAAGGCAAGCGTAAAATTTAATTAAGATTAATGAATGTGAATGTGATGTGAAACCTTATCCCTCCTCCACCTCCTTTGAAAAACTCTCAGAAACAGAAATGTAAAAATCAAAATAAAAATGAAATAAAAAAAACAAACAAAGAAAAAATTTTGTATCAAATGTTTTTTAAATTGTTCATTTTTACTGATTTATTTATTTATTTTGGTACATTCTGGTTATAGTGTGTATTCATTTTGGTTTTATTTTGAGTCCATTCAGCTGACATTCTGATTCTGTTATATACTCATTATGAGAATGGTATGTTTCCACTCAAGATACATTATGGATTTGACATGAATTTATTCTGAATATAGTATGTATCCACTCAAGTTGCATTCTGGATTCAGAATGTATTTACTATGGTTTTGATATGTATTCACTCTGGTTATGCTCTGGATACATAATGGACAAACGTTACAAACGCACTCTGGAAACATTCTGGTTACAGAAGGGTTCCAGACCGTTTACATAGTGGTTCCAGAATGATTCAAAAGCCGCGAGGGATAATATAAAATTTCGGAACAAGAAGTACCGTAGGATTAATTAAAATCTTGCAACCTCGAAATACCGTTCTGTTTACAGTAAACATACTCGGTAGTCTGGCACTCCGTTTACAACGGATTTGAACGGAATTTGGCGCCAGATTCTACCGAATCTGTGGATCTTCAAAGATCAAGTGATCGTTTAACATTCGCTTGTATGAATATCAAATATGCGGTAAGTTAATCCCTATTTTCAATGGAGAAAATATGCCGGTTAATAGTTTTATTGAACTTTGCAAGCAAACTTGAAATTTGATACATTTATCTGGTAAATTGAATTGGACTCAATTAGTAAAGTCCCGCATTCAGGGAAAATCTAGCAGATATGTTTCGAGTGAGTCAGAATTAACTTTAAAAGAAGTTTTGAACAACCTCAAAATTGCTTTAGCGCTAAGGCGTACATAGTCTCAGTGGCAATCACTCCTGTCGAATATTCATCAAAATGAAGGCGAATCTATCGCAGATTTCGCAACTAGAATTGAAGAAATTGTCCAAAGCAATTCTGAAGAAATTATTAACAAATAATCGGGAGAAATAAGAACCGGGTTATTGGCGAGCACATGAGGAGCACGGGATAGTTTTTTACGTGGTTTGAGAGGACAGTTAGGCCTGTGGGTAGCAAGTCAAAAACCTTTAACTTTATTACAAGCAATCGATTTGACTTTAGAATTAGAAAAGAAACTCGAACAACGGGATTCACTTGGAGGTAGATTTCATAAAATCTATCTATTGCATTGGTCCTTGTGTCAAAATTCACACAGAATTTCGTAACTATATTAATTATTCAGTCGAGTTAGTTTATTCACATAAATGACATTGGTTTGGAAGTTTATATGTATATAAACTACTCACAAAAATTAAGGGAATAAAAAAAATGCAAATTTTTCTTCAATTTTCGACGGGCTTTATTTCAGCGAAAAATGATCGTATCGCAAAAAAAATGCATTTTTAAGCTCCAAGTCTGTAGTTTCCAGATCTTGAGGTCAAAATTTTTTAGGAATTACGGTTTCAACATGATCCGCATAAATAGAGCAAAAAAAAATAATTTTCCAAATTTTTGATTTTTTTTCCGCTCTACGGGATTAGAAAAATTTTTTCAGACAAAGCGACCTTATGAAACCGATAGCATGCTTATTCAGCTTCAGTTTCATTTCTTATTTAGCTTGATGCAACCATTTGTTGCGGAGATATCCAAGAATAACTGCGACGACGACGGCCGCGAAACATTTGTGCACAAACGGTTCGTAATCGTCTTCGTGAGACTGGAGTACGAGTTAGAAGAGCCGCGCGCGTACCAATGTTGTCAACTGCCCATTGCCGAACACGCCTGGCTTACGCTCATCGACATTCTGCTTGGACCATGAGGCTATGGAACAATGATTTGTTTTCCGATGGATCAGGTTTTTGCCTATATGGCAATGATCGAAGACCTCAAGTTTGGGGTCGTCAGGGAGAGCGTTTTTTACAGAACTTTACTCGGCCTGTAGCAGCGTATAATGGAGGATCTGTAATGATTTGGGCTGGAGTTTCGCCATTTGGACGAACTCCGTTAGTGATTGTCCGTCAAAATTTGAATGCTAGGCGTTATATCAATCAGATCTTGCGACCTTTTGTATTGCCTGAACAGCAGCGGAACCCGAGAATGTTTACTTTTAGGCAAGATAATGCTCGCCCTCCCACTGCTAACATCACCCGTCGGTTTTTTGAAAGAAACAACACAACGTTGTTACGGCACCCAGCGATGAGTCCCGACCTCAACCCTATTGAGCATGTCTGGGATATCATGGGCCGTCGGTTGCGTCAAAATAATCCTAATTTGAGGAACTTAGTTGCATTAGAGCGGGTATTTATTGAAATCTGGTGACGAATCCCTCAGCGGATGATAAGAAACTGCATTTTGAATATGCCACAAAGATTAAAAGCAGTGTTAAGAAGCAAAGGTGGCAACGCGCGATATTAATGTCTACACACACACACACACACACACACACACACACACACACACACACACACACACACACACACACACACACACACACACACACACACACACACACACACACACACACACACACACACACACACACACACACACACACACACACACACACACACACACACACACACACACACACACACACACACACACACACACACACACACACACACACACACACACACACACACACACACACACACACACACACACACACACACACACACACACACACACACACACACACACACACACACACACACACACACACACACACACACACACACACACACACACACACACACACACACACACACACACACACACACACACACACACACACACACACACACACACACACACACACACACACACACACACACACACACACACACACACACACACACACACACACACACACACACACACACACACACACACACACACACACACACACACACACACACACACACACACACACACACACACACACACACACACACACACACACACACACACACACACACACACACACACACACACACACACACACACACACACACACACACACACACACACACACACACACACACACACACACACACACACACACACACACACACACACACACACACACACACACACACACACACACACACACACACACACACACACACACACACACACACACACACACACACACACACACACACACACACACACACACACACACACACACACACACACACACACACACACACACACACACACACACACACACACACACACACACACACACACACACACACACACACACACACACACACACACACACACACACACACACACACACACACACACACACACACACACACACACACACACACACACACACACACACACACACACACACACACACACACACACACACACACACACACACACACACACACACACACACACACACACACACACACACACACACACACACACACACACACACACACACACACACACACACACACACACACACACACACACACACACACACACACACACACACACACACACACACACACACACACACACACACACACATACACACACATTCATACAGACATACGGACATCATTGCGGGAATAGTCAGGGAAGCTTCCTAGGACCTCAAAACGTCAAGATCTGATGAGAATTCGATTTTCGAAAAACGGGGTGAAACCAATAACTTCCCGATTTTTGAAAATTTTCAATTTTCTTAGCGGGAAGTTAAAAATTAGAAAAACGGTAGACCCTGAAGGCCATCTGTGCAACTTCCCGCTAATTTCATATCAGATGCTTAAAACTGCACTAATGATGTTTTTGAGCCTCCCGAGCTCAAAAATACAATTTATGTGTTATTTTAAGCTCCCTGAGCTTAGAGGGACAAATTTTCTATGCTTTTGAGTTTAGTCAAGGGGAGGTTAGAAAAGACCTTCCTGTTAGCTATACCTCAAAACTCTTGAAAGGAGCAGAGTTAAACTATCCCGTAATTTAAAAAGAGTTGTTTGCAACTGTATTTGCAGTAAAATATTACAGACCTATATCTATATGGTAAAAAGTTTGTAACAGGGTAAAATTACCCTGAATCGATAAGTCACCGGATATCGATATTTATTCGACGCAGCACTGGCGCGTCTCGATCTTCGGGCTCTCGAAACTTTTTTTTTCGAACTGGTCTTATTTGTGATTTGCATAAATATGAACCGATTTGCAATTTTTTTTATTTTCTGTATTCGTCTATTCAGTAGCTACAGTTGTCCGGAGAGGATTTTGAAAATTTGGATTTTCAAGATCTTTTGGCGAAGCCCTTTCGGATGGCACCAACCGCGATGAAATCGGTTCAACCGTCCAAAAGTTTGTAACAGGGTAAAATTACCCTAAATCGATAAGTTACCAGAGATCGATAATTGTTCGACATAGCACTGGCGCGTCTCGATCTTCGGGCGTAGAGAGAGAGTTAGAGGGGATAGTCTTGGGTTATCACAGGTGAGCCGTGCAGTGCAAAAGGGAGAAGTGATATGACCGCCAGACCGAGTGTCTCGGAAAATCAAGGAGGATCGATTCCCGGAGTAATGACGAGATGAAAGAAGCCAACAACAACTAGGACTTCATCCTCAAGCAGTTAGTTAGATCGTCAGAATTACGTCAAGGTATCAATATTTACCCTGTGGGAAAGAAGTGGACCGCAGTTTACCTAATACTCGGTTTACTTCACCTCTTCTGATTATTTTTCAATTTATTAATTTGATTATTTGATCGACAAGAGTTATTTATTTATTTAATTAATAATATATTAATATTCATTAGTTTGGACTGAGTGATTTTCATGGGTATTTATACCCGAGAATCATTCAGTCAACATTGAAGTGTAAAATCATCTTTAACATTCGTAGTGAAAATTTTTAATTAACTGAAACTAATCAATTTAATTTATTTAAGATCCGGAATTGTTTTATTAATTATGTTAACATTTAGAACCAATTAATTCGGTAAAACTAATGATTATTTTCTACACTTGAGAAAAACCGACAAGTGTCTTCTCACAAATTCTTGATCAAGCGTCGGTAGATATTTTACGTTGAAGTTAATCCGAGACCCAAGATCATGACAACCAAACCAGCGAATGTTCTAGTGTCTATTTTACGTACGCGTACTTGTGTCAATTTTTATAATTGAATTGGGAAATCTGCCGGAGGCGTGGCTTCTCCTTGCGGCAGAAGCCGTTACTACTCTAAGATGCATTTTTAAATCAGCTGTCTTGTATTGATGCTGAATCGTGTATTTATAAGTCACATTAAAATCGAATTTTGAGTAAAATTTTTATTAATAATGAAAGTTTCAATTGAAGAAATTTGTAAGTTTGCTAGTATTCAGCCCAGTCATAAAAATTTTATTGGTGGTGAAAGTATTCTTCATGCGGGACATTTGATTAAATGTGGCATACAACAAACGGACAACAGTTTATAATTTATTGTTTTTATATTTTGCTGATAAATATTGCGCTATTACAAAATTTAATTTCATATACATTCAGATAAACATATAAATGAAATTGTATAAGAAGTTACTCACAATCGTGGTCATTAATTTAAGTATGGTTTTAAGTTTACTGGAAAATAGCCATTTGTAAACTCGAACGTTTATGAAGTATAAATTTGAAAATTAGTTGACAATGTCATTTATAAAATTAGTCGCAAATGCAAAATGATATTCATGAAATTAGCAAAATGTAAATTTCACCAAATATAAATTTAGTCATTTATAAAATAGCGAAAAACAAAAATCTTCGGCTACGTGAATTTAGCAAATTCTTCCTGCAGAAACTTATAAAATAAGCCGATTGTAAACTTTACGAATAGCAAAATTAGCCGTTTTTAAACTTCTCATAACTTTTGAATGAGTGAGTCGAATCTGCTCTAATTTTCAGAAAAACTAAATTTATGGAAGTCCTTTTAGATGCCTCAAATTATTTTTTGATCCGTCGATCCGTTAAAGAATTACGAGAGATTTAGAAACTGCTAATTTTACATTTCACAAAGTTTACAATCGGCTAATTTTACAAGTTTCAGCAGTAAGAATAGGCTAAATTCACGTAGCTACAGATTTTTGTTTTTCGCTATTTTTAAAATGACTGAATTAATATTTGGTGAAATTTAAATTTCGCTAATTTCATTAATATCATTTTTTATTTGCGACTAATTTTACAAATTACATTATCAACTGATTCTAAATTTAGAGTTAATAAATATTTTATTTTACAAACGGCTATTTTCCAGTAATATTAAAAACATACTTAAATTAATGACCATGATTGTACATGTTGGTATAAAATCATTTACTGTGAAGTGTAATGATCACACTCTTTTTGACTGTGTAACTTTATTTCCAATTTTCAAGGCTGTTATCCAAGCTAGTCGACGATCAATTACTTTATCTTCACCAAATTTATTTTTTATTATCACTGAGCTAGAATTAGCCGGAGAGAAGTGTAAAATCGAATTGTATTGTTTTTACTAGACCTACTATTACAGTCATACACGCAGCAGCAAGTTTTATTTTTATTTTCTCGCGGAGGGAACTTCATAATTCAAATTTTTTTTTAACAGTGTGAAAATTAAAGGTACTTATTAATAGTAACTAAGCTTATATATGATAATTAATTAAATAATATTCCAAAAAATAACTTTAGCAACTTTCAACTACAGCGTCGGCATGTTATATGACATCAGCTGTTTGAATTCGACCTGCATAGAGTAGTTAATATTTCATCCGTCAGGTATCGTATCTAAGTGGATGAATTCCCAATATCTTTATAACGCAAAGAATTGAACTTTATATTGGGAATTACTTTACTTGAATTAATTTATATTATAAAACAATTTATTGCAAATTTATTTATTGAATTTTTTGTAATTAATATACTGATGACTGAACATATTTAGTTGAAGTTTTTAACGTAATTAAATTTATTGTAAATTGTCATAATTCTTAAAATTAAAATAAAAGTCAATTAGTAACGTCAGTGTGAGTGTGTACGGATTATGTGTGTGTGCGTCGCTGAACCATCTCGGTTTATGTTTCGTCGTTGGCTGTTAATTCTATAGCAGAGCGAGCTGCGGGGAAAACATCTCGGTCTATGTTTCGTCGCTGGGCTGTTGTTTTTCGCCGTAGCTAATTAACGATCTCAATAGAGTAATTAATACGTTATGAGTCGTGTCGTTAGTTACTTTGGTTTAGTCAAGTTATCAGTAACATTAAGTTTATTGTTAAGTTGTTATGATGTGAGTGTGTGAGTGCTAAAAACTGTTAAAATTCTTATTGTTAATAAGTATTGGCCATATTGTTAACTAAAAATTTATTATTCAACAGCACCTTCCTGCACTCTCTCTAACCCTAAGATAAGCTCTCAGCTCGGGACCGGTTCCAGGAACCGTGATAACAAACCTGGTGGCGCCCTATTAATTATTCTGGTTTTTTAGTTCATTTGTAGTTTATTGATTAATTAGTTAGTGGTCAATTGGACAGTAAGCAATTCTGTTACAAGTTCTATTTAGTTACTGATCAGAGACCCCTAGTTTGGGCTCACAGAATTAAAGATCCTACCTCACGACTTCTACACTGGTTATTGAAATTGCGAGTGTATCAGTATGAGGTCATTTACAAGCCAGACCGATGAAATGCACATGCTAATGCTCTCTCTAGAAATCCTGTGAATATAAAATTAGCTTCTATTTTACTGACTAAAAGTACGAAATTTAATGAATCGCTTCTTGGAGATGAGCTCGTCAAGCTTAGGCAGTCAAATGATTTAAAGACTGTTGAAAAGAATGATCTACCCCAAATATTGTTTAAGGTATCAAAGTTAAAGTTAAAGCCAGAAAAAATTCGGAAGGAGAGTGATGCTTCCCCGACAATCTGTCGACCTGACGTCAAAGAAGAAGTTGTGCCCCGAATGGAGCTAGTACTTTGGGCTCAGGGAGACAGGTTGTTGGATTCAGAATGGGTATACCCTTCGGAAAAGTCGCGACGAGCCCTGGCATCGATGCATAAGGCACCTGAAGTTGTTATTAAAAGTTCAACGTTAGCATGGGGTTGTGAGCTCCCCATGCAAGCGATGCCAGAGAGGACGTCCTCCCCCTTTGATACGTCTGATGTGAGAGAAAAAATTGAATGTGCATGCAAAAGTTCTAACATTTTAGTCATCTCAAAGAAGTGAAATAGAGCTAAATAGAATTAAAGTTAAAGAAACAACAGGTGTAGATATTTGTGAGCATCAGGCCTATTTGCTGTAGCTTGAGAGTTCGACGATTTCAACAGGAATAGTGATGACTATTCTTTCCCCAAACCCGTTTTCGATGATGACCTTTGCTTTGCTGATGAAAGAACAAATTAAAGCTGGCATATCTGTGATTAATAAATATTAAGTAGTATAATGTTATATGTATTAAAATATATGTGTGTAAAATTGTATATGCATGTCTATATACAATCATGTATCTATTACCAGAATCTATTACCTGGTTACAATCATGTATCATTATAGGACTGGCCCATGCCTGGTTATCAGGGTTGGACCACAGTTAATTTTCAAGTCCGACCCTTGCCATTTGATAAAAAATGATAAAAAAATAATTTTTAAAGTGTCATTTAATTTTTAACTTCCCGCTAAGAAAATCGGGAAGTAACCGTCTTCACGCCGTTTCGCAAAAATCGAATTTTCACCAGATCTTGACGTTTTGAGGCCACAAAATGCTTCCCTGATGACCCTCGCGATGTTCTCACTGTGTGTGTGTGTGTGTGTGTGTGTGTGTGTTTGTGTAAAAATGTGAACCACTTATACCTTTTGAGCGATTAAGCTGATCGGAACCTACCCAACGGCGTTCTGAAGAGTTCCCTCAAACTTAGATTTCCTGTAAATTCGAACCGATTCAGACCGATAGATTCTGAGAAATTTGGAGAAAAATATGGAAAAAAATTTTTTTTGAAAGTAGTTTTTTTAGAATAACTTTTAAAAGGCTTAATCGATCAACTCCAAAAATCCTTTAAGCTTAATAAACCACGTCGATCGCCGCTAATCCGGTTAAAATCGGTTGATTTGTTCGGGAGATATTGTGAACGGAAGAAAACCAAAAAAAGTCTTCTTTTTATATAACTTTGAGATTTCTTTTCGGATCGTTTTTGATGAAATAGAATAATCATTAAAGCTCAAAAAACCGCGTCGATCGCCACCAAAAACGTGAAAATCGGTTGATTGGTTAGAGAGATATCATTGACGAAATATTTGGAAACAAGTGTTTTTTTTTTAACATAACTCCGACATTTTTTTGAATAACTCTTAAACGGCTCTACCGATCAATTCCAAAAACTAATCAGGTTTTAACATTAATAAACCATATCGATCGCCGCCAAACCAGTCATGAACTTTTTTCTGTCTTATGGATACATATTTAAAGAATAATTTCTGAAATTTTCAAAAAAAAAATGAAAACTCCTCCATTGTGACGTCATTTCCGGCGACCCCTCGGAAAAAGGTGCGTCCGCGTTGTCATCATAACTCCTGACAAAATCATCTAAAATGAAAAAACAAAAATAAGTGTTTTAGTTAAGACCTTCGTGCTTGAACGAAAGAAAGAAAAAAAAAGTTAAAATTGGAATTTTGGCAGACATTTTTGCAAAAAAATTAAAATTTCTGTCAAATTTGCTTGACATTTTGTTTTTTTTAAAATAGATGTAATTGAAAAAAAAAAAAAAATCCTTCGTCCAAGCACGAGTAAATTGTATCTCGAACACCTGTGTCAAATTACATCAAAATCGGTTCAGTAGTTTTCGTGAACATTTGACACCCTACTTTGAAAACACGGTTACGAGAAAAACGCGTTTGAAGTTTTGAGTAACAATAAAAATGGAAAAAAAAATGTTTTTTGTAACTTAAAGTGAATTGTCGATTCCTGGGCCATAAAGTAAAGATCCTGCAGCAGTTGCAATGTCCAGGGCATCCTTTTGCTCCTGTCGATGACGGATTCTGGCTTCGCGAGTCTCTCGCAGATTTTTTTTCGGCTGCGCAAATACGGTTTTCGTCCGAAATTCGGGCATATTCGTGGGAATTTCGGCCTAATTTTAAATCCATACCGTGCATAATCAATAATAAAGCTAATGTTCCTTCATTGAAGATACAAGCCGCGACCAATGCCGCAATATTAACAATCTTTGAACCACGTTCCTTCCGGGTACCGTCACCGGAAACACTCACATCTGTCTTATCTTGTAAATCGTTTTCAATATTTGTAAATTGTTTTTCTTCTTCAGCAGCAGATGAAAATAGATTCTGAGTAACTGTCTCAATACACTCATGTATTTTATCACTATAAAAATCATATGTAGACTGGTTTAAAAATGAACTGCTTATGTCCATCAAACCGCAGAATTTCTTGCATCCGGCGAGCCCTAAGCCCAATATTCTTATAACAAAAATGAACCGGCAATTTAGTTCATACATTCTTCCGATTTTTTGACAAGATAAAATATATTTTGGATCACATCGTTCATATTCTACTACGATTTTATATCCTAGACCAAATTTCGAACATTGCTTAAATTGTACTTTACCATTACACTATTGATCTTCATCTTTATCGTCAATAATGTAAAAACACCGCATAAACGATGAGAGAGTTGAGAAAACCAAGGCAAAATCTATGATTGAATATTGGAGCATATCCTCTTCTGGCACGTGCTCTTTATCATCACCTTTTAATTTTTTTGCTGAGGTGCTCGTGAAAGAACTATCATCAGTTTCCAGATCTTTAGGATTGAAGGACTGTCTCCTTTTTCTCGGTCTATCTTTTCTACGAGCTCCAAGGGTTAACTGTTTTCTTGAAATTTTATGCATTGTTTATCAACTTCACAAATGACACTAGATAACCATAAATAATACCACGTTTTTAATAAATTATATGATAGAAACTTGGGATAACCTCAAATGAACCTCGTCCTTCAAGAAGTAATCACCAAATAAAATATTTCAGACTAGTTTTCCTTATGAAGTGAAAGTAATATACAGCAATGACAGACAAACAATAGACGAGCAGCTGCTCACTATAACTAAGGCGCGCTGACCCTTCTATACCTAACTTGGAGTGCACACCTTCCAAAGGCTGTATCTCCAAAACTATTATTCGGATCGATTTGAAAATTTAGTACAATATTCTTGAGATGTTGTAGAAATTAATGAGCCAAAAAAAAATCGATTTTTTGAACCCACGAAACCCATGTAACCCCTTAACAATGAAAAATTCCCGTTTTTAAACTATAGCTCACCCCTCAGAGGGTTGCGGGGCTGGGTATTACCAATGAAAATTTTTAATTTTCAAGGTATAGCTCCTATGGACTCCGAATTTAGTAGAAGTCTTCTATATGTGATATATTAATGATGTAGGAACGGGGTTAACAATGAATTACCTCCAATAAGAATCGCGGGGGTGGGTGTTAACAAAAAAAAAAATTATTTTCCAAAATATAGCTTCTAAAAACTCTAAATTTAGTAAGAATCTTTTATTTCTCCTGTAGAAATCATTTCAACAGAGTTAACTTGTGATAGGAATTGTGAGGGTGGGTGTTAAAATCTAAAATTTTAATTTTCAAACTGTAACTTCTACAGACTTTAAATTTGGTAGGAATCTTCTATAAGTGATGTAGAAATAATCTAAGAGCGGAATTTACGACGAACCACCCAAAATAAGGATTGCAGGGGTGGGTGTTAACAAAAAAAAAAAACTTCATTTTCAAAATATAGCTTCTAAAAGCTTCAGATTAGATAGGAATATTTTATTTGTTATGTAGAGATCATCTCAAAACGGATTTCGATCGATTATACTTCCGTTAGGGATTGCGGGGGTGGGTGTTAAAATCGAAAATTTTATTTTCCAAACTGTAACTTCTACAGACCTAAATTTGGTAGGAATCTTCGTGTATTATGTCAAGTTCAGCTAAGAATGAATTATCTTGAATCCTAACCCCAAAAGGGATTGTGGGGGTGTTAACAATGAAAATCTCTCATTTCCAAACAAAAGTTTCTATAGACTCGAAGTTTTGTTGAAACCTTTTGTTTTTAATGCAGAAATTATCTCGAATAGGGTCTTACAAAATTCCTCCCCCACATAGGAGTGCAGGAGTGATAATTATCAAAAAATTCATATATTTCAAATACAGTTCCTACAGATATAAAATTTAATAAGATCTCAAGAAAAACAGGAAATTACAGGGATCGCTTCCAAGGTCAACCGAATAAAACTTTTTTCTTTCTTAATAATTATATTGTCATACAAAAATCGCCTCTTTGGCAGCGGTGAAAAAGTCATTGTAAGGTCTCCGAAATTTAACTTTACATGTAGCTATTCAGTCAACGGACTAAAAATTTTACATATACTTTATATTCGCTGATCACATAACTGATGAATTGTTCTTATTACGGGATCGCGGAAATGTAACTTGTTAAAATGAATGCATTTTTTAAGCACTTGAGCTGGGGAAAAGAAATTTGGCTACTTATTTTAAGAGAATTCGTAAAAAATATGTGCAAACAATTTTTTATGAAAAATTGATAATACGGAGAAAATTTTAATTGATGACAAAATTTATCGCACTTGAAGCTAGGCAGATTTCAACTTTACTTATGAGACCTGCAATTACTTTGTCCGAAACTTTTAATGCTCATTTCAAATTTTTTTCTTTTGTCAATTATTATTCATTTTTGGAAGAAAGCCACAGGAATGTTATAGTGATTGCACATTGAAAGTTACTATGAATATTAGCTAGAATAATCACATAGATAGAAGGTACAGGCCAATCCGGTGGAATTTAGAATCTGTGCAAGTCAAAACAATACTTCAATTAAATTTTAAATCTAGATCTAAAAAGACAATTCTATAAAGTGCCCAGCGGAGCGGGTGGGTAACAGCTAGTTGTTGATAAATACTGATCAGATTGTTAACTAAATTTTTATTATTCAACAGCACCTTCCTCCACTCTCTCTACCCTAAGATGTTTTCTCTGCTCTGGACCGGTTCCAGGAACCGTGATAATAATCCTGGTGACGCCCTACTAATTATTCTAGTTTGTTATTAAATTTTTAGTTCATTTATTAATTGATTAGGGGCCAATTGGGCAGAAAAGCAAAGCTGTTACAAGCTATATTTTAAAAATTAAGATTTTTTGTTGTTAACACTCTCTCCCGCGATTCTTAATGGGAGTGGTTCATGGTAAAATCCGCTCTTAGATCATTTCTATATCACATATAGAATACTACTACTAACTTTGGAGGCTAATGAGCTATAGCTTGGAAATTAAAAATTTTCATTGTTAACATCCACCCCCGCAAGCACCTGTAACGTGAGCTATCGCAAAATTCGTTCATATAATATCTCTATATCTTTTACGGAAGATTCCTACCAAATTTGAAGTCTTTAGGAGCTACAGTTTAAAAACGGGAATTTTTCAATGTTAACGCCCCCGTAAACCCCTTTGGGGGAGGAATTTCTTAAAATCCGTTCTTAACTGACCTCTATATGACCAAAGTAATATTTCTCCCAAATTTCAAATTTCTAAGTCCGATGGTTCCCGAGATATCGTGATGAGTGACTATATCTATAGAAAGTCTCTTATATGTATACAGAAAATTATTTTAATTTCTACTGTTATTTATATTGATTACATCAGAAGAATAACAAAAATTTTACAGATTTTTAATGCCCCAATCTCCACTGGGTCTGAAATTTTGCAAAATCTCATAGCAGGTGACCTTAATTTATCAAACATGACATTTTTAATAATTTTAAGTCTATGGGAGTTTTAGTTTAAAATTTTCATTTTTAACTCCCCGCAAAGGAAATCGAAGATCGGGAAGTTATTGTTTTCACCCTGTTTTGCCAAAATCGAATTTTCATCAGATCTCGAAGTTTTAAGGTCTCAGGAAGCTTCCCTGAGTATCCCCGTTATCAGTATATCTGTGT